>CAUYRH010123032.1:0-26479 GCA_963574655.1 Perodicticus potto | reverse complement strand
AGCCCCCACAGAATTACAGGATTTCACAGAAGTGGAAATTTCCAAGTTCCAGGAAGTTAAGTTTACAAATTCCTAAGGGCTGAGTCACCATGGAGAGGACCCTGCAAGTGTATCCTTGAGCTCTCCTTGACAAGACCTGTTCTCCCAGACCTCACCCTTCTCGGGTATCCTCTCTCAAAACAAGCAATAAAAATAATAATAAAAGTTATTTCTGAGAGGAGATGGAATCAAACAATGTGAATATTCATATACCACAAAGTATCTAAAAATATACCAATACCAGAGTCACATACAAGATTAGTCATCAACAAAAATGTTTCTCTCATTAATCTTAAATATGGAAAGGACAAACGATCTTTTACCATCTACTCAATCAGAGCCTACAGAGAGGAGCCCCGACTGGTAAGTAAAATATCTCACCACGTACTGGCTAATATCAGGGTTCCAATCTTCCTGCTGTGACTTTTGAAAGAACAGACTTTTGAAATCCTGCTGACTACTATAAACTGAAGGGATCACGGTAAAACCTGCCCTTTTCCCTTAATCTGTTTCACTGAAAGATCAACTCACAATTATGGTGGATTAATAAGAGAAAGGTTTGTTTCCAAATGCCATGCACATGGGGGGGAACCACAAGAATGATTTCCCAAAATCTCAGTGATGGTTGGTGGCTTTTAAAGATGCCTTTTAGAAGGGAGAGGGGAGAGAAACTAGAAAGTATAGGTGTAGTTAAGTGGTTGCTAGGGGGACTGTGTAGAAACAGATTGAATTGCAGATTAATCTGAGAGACAGGGCTCATGCTTCAGACGACTTTAGGGCCAGATCTTTTTGTATGCAATATGGAAGTCAGCAGTCTTTTTTGATTCTAAATCAAGTTACTCAAGTTTTATAGAGGAGAGGCCAGTGCTTTCTGATGAAAAATGGTCTTTTACTTTAAATATTCTTTATATCAAGGAATCATATTTTGGGGTGAAATTTCCTTTGCTCCTTCACATATATGCAGCATATTCATATAAATATATAATTATATAACAGTAAATATGTGTGGTATATAAACATACGTATCATGGTGTGAAAGTGGAAACACTCAAATTGCATTTTTCCTCTGTTCTTGTTATTGAGACTATAAGGGGCTTTTGGCCTAGGTCCAGCAACTCACTGCACAAAGATCCAATTATTGAGGCAAGGAGGATTGCCAAGGAAGAAAGGAATTTTTTTTAATATGAAAGGAAGAATAGGACAAACTGCCTCAAATCTATCTCCTGAACTAATTGAAATCATGGACTTTTTTTTTTAAGGACAGGCCGGAGGTACTGAAGATTGTTGGGGATTATGAGTCTTGGCATGAGGAAGTCTGCCCAGAGGCCCTCAGAATCTCAACTCCTTTGTCTTGCAGAAAAGCCACCATTTCTGGGAAACAACTCTAAAACGCCAAGTAATTAGTTAAAGGAGAAGACTATGTAAAACTTATAGGTATCATGGAAATCTGTTCAGGGAGCCAGTTACTTTCTCACACCACAGTAATCAGTACAGAAGATTTCTGTGACCTGGCTCTGCACCTGTAGTACAGTGGTTATGGCATCAGCCACATACATGGAGGCTGGCGGGTTCAAGCCAGGCATGGTGGTGAGCACTTATAGTCCCAGCTGCTTGGGAGGCCAAGGCAAGAGAATCACTTAAGTCCAAGAGTTAGAGATTTCTGTTAGCTGTGATGCCACAGCACTCTATTGAGAGTGACATAGTGAGACTCTGTCTCAAAAAAAAAAAAAAAAAAAGATTTCTGTGACCAAATGGGGATTTCTCCCCACCAACAAACAAGAAATCAATTCTGCAGCAGACATCAGCTGGATGTCCTCTTTCAATTCCAACACTACCTGGAGGTGGCATCATCCCACAGGGGGAGGGCTCAGTCCCTAAGGGTGCCTTCCCTTTAGACAGCAGTCACAAGTCCAGACCTCTGGTTCTTCTGACTGGCTTCAGGTTGGAGTTTCCATGATCTCCTCTTTGCGTTTGATTAATTTGCCAGAGTGACTTGTAGAACTCAGGGAAACAATTACTGCTTTATTACAAAACATATTTTAAAAGACACACATAAATAACCAGATTAAGAGATACATGATGGCAAGATCTAGAAGGGTCCCAAGTGTAGGAGCCTCTGTCCCCAAAGGGGTGGGGTGTGCCACACTCCCAGCACAGGGATGAGTTCTTGTTCAAGTTCTTGTTCAACTTCCTGTAAGCTTCTACATGTTTAGCTGTCCAGAAGCTCTCAGAACCTTTTTTAGGGTTTTCGTGGAGGCTTTATTGTGTAGGCATGATGAATTAAACCATAGATTACTGGTAATCAACTTTACTAGGAGGCTGAGGAGGGTATGACTGCCAGTATCAATCCTCCAATCCTGCTTTGGCCATTTTGGTGACCAGTCTCTAACCTGAAGCTACCTAGAGGTTGCCAACCTTTGTGAGAACCAATGGAAAGGAGCCTGAGCTCCTGGAACCCATTCCCAATGAATTCATGGCATAATAGGTATATAGCATAGCACACAGGATAACCAAGAGAACCAATGGAACCATGATATTAGGCGCTGGAACCTATTTATTTCCCATGAATTCATGGCACAATAGGTGTACAGCATAGCGCACAGGATAACCAAGAGACCCCAATGTAACAGTAATATAAAGTGCTGGAACCTATTCTCCATGAATTCATGGCATAATAGTCATACAAAGCTTTATCACATTCAATGGCAAGGTGCCTCCCTGAGCTACTGGAACCTTTTCCCTATTAATTCATGGCATAATAGGTATTAAAAATAGAAGTCTACTACTACGTAAAAATGTTTCTCATCATTGACTAAAAGTGTGGTATTCTTTTCCCCAAAGAAGTATTAAAGCAGATTTTAATAGTGTTCTTAAAAAAAAAAGAATAATAATTCAAACTTAAAATAATTCAACCTTTAAGCTGTTGAAACTTTAAATTATCCTGAGTCCTGAAGAAACTGACTTGGCAACTTGAGTCAGGTGTCTCGAAGGTGGCTACCCTCAGGGTTTACACTCAAATTCTATACTTAATCATATTTTCTAAATTTCATTATTTAAAGTTGACACACAATATCACGCACCTATAATCACATATATTATGTTACATTATATATCATGTTATACTATACACATGTCCTATTATGTAGATTATATTACATTTAAAATATTTTATATTTTTAATATTTTGTTACAGATATGAATATGTACTGAATGTATTATAGATTATGTGTAATATACATGTATAATAATCACACACATTGGGCAGTGCCTGTGGCTTAAGGAGTAGGGTGCTGGCCCCATATGCCAGAGGTGGTGGGTTCAAACCCAGCCCTGGCCAAAAAAAAAAAAATCAAACACATGCATGTACTTATATATGTATAATGTGTATACACATGTGTACACATATAGACACATATGCACACACATATCCATTTGTATCTACATATATATATTCTTGTGTGTACATATACACTGATGGCCCTTATTATCCCTGGTTCTACATCCATAAATTCAACCAACCCATGATCAAAAATATAATGAAAAAAAAAATTCCACAAAGTTCCAGAAGGCAACTGAATTCGCCTCATGTGCCAAGTAGCATGTTAAATCCACAAGAAAGAAGTGATGTTGGCTCAGCGCCTGCTCAGCCGGTAGGGCGCTGGCCACATACACCCGGGGCTGGCAGGTTCGTGCCCATCCAGGGCCTGCTAAACAACACTGACAATAGCAACCAAAAAATAGCCAGGTATTGTAGCGGGCGCCTGTAGTCTCAGCTCTCTGGAGGCTGAGGCAAGAGAATCGCTGAAGCCCAAGTGTTGGAAGGAGAGAGAGAGAACGAGAACGAAAGAACGAAAGAGAAAGAAAGTGATGTGTAAATACTGTATTTGGTATTCTAAGCAATCTAGAGATGATTTAAAGTAGTATATGGGAAGAAATCCATAGAATATATGCAAACACACCACCATTTTATATAAGGGATTTGAGCACCTACAGATTTTAGTACCCAGGGATCCTGAGGGACATGCACACACACACAAATCTTTCATATGTATAAAGACACTCCGGGAGGATACTTCAAATCAGTTACAGTGCCCGTGTTTACAGGGCTAACAATCTGGTGACTGGGACACATGCGGCGGGGGAAGAGTTTTCACCGTTTGTGGCGTATTTTCAAATTTGCGAAACCACGTACTGCGCTAAAAGCGCAAGGCACACACGCATTTTTTGAGGCCCCAGAGCGCAAGCGCTGGACCACTGCAGCGCATGCGCAGAGTTTTGGCGCCAAGTCAGCCAGAGCTGTTCAGTCAGCTGAGGGCGACGCCGAGGTGAGCACGCGCCGGCACGGGGCTGGTGGGACGGAAGCCTTCGCGTGGGCAGCCCAGTCAGGGCCAGGGTGGGAGGGAGCAGGAGGGAGTGTGCGGGTGTGGGGCTGAGTGTGGGGGCGCCCACGGGACGGGCTGAGACCGCGGACAGCTCTGGGGAAGGGGACGCCAAGGCGGGCTCTGTGGGGCCTAGTCGTGGGGAAGTGGCCGAAACGCGAGAGCCCAATTGGACAGGCCAGGACAGCGCTGTCCCGGTGCGATGAAAGGGGCTGAGAAACGTGCGCAGGGTTGAGGGCTGTCTCTTGAGCAGATGGCTGTGGAGGCCTGAGTACGTGTGGGCCGTCTTCCTTCCGGGGTCCCCTCACCTCAAGTGCCCTCCCTATCCTTTCCCCAGGCTGCACCCCTCTGCCCTCTCAGCCTCTTCTTAGCCCCTCCTCCCCTCTCTTCACACCTACCCCTTACTCAGCTCCTCCTCTACCTCAGTTCCACCCCTCCTCTGTGTGTGTCCGTCTCCCCCTCCCCGCTTCTGTTTGTTCAGCTGCCCCCTCCACCAGCCCTGTCCCTCCTCATGCTCTTTTACCTTGGTGGTCCCCCTCTTTCCTCTCTGTCCCTCTCCACTTTCTGGCTTCGGAACCCCCCACCCGCCATCCATTCTGCCCCTCCCCTGGCCCCAATTTCTCCCTCTGCAGTAGCATCTTTTCCCTCTACTTACACCTCAGTCCCACTTTGTGTCCAATACCCCACTGCCGGTCTGTCCTCCCTCAGCCATGATCCTCCTCCTCCCCTACCTCCCTGGCTCCATTCCTGTGCTCTGAGTTCCTCCTTCCTGTCCTGTCCCTCAGTCCTGCCCCTGCATTTGGCTTCTTCCTGCTACCTCAGTCCCACTCTTGGGACTTACTTGGCCCTGCCTCTCCTCCCCAGCCTTCCCTGTCCCTCTACTTTAGTACTTACTGTCCCTGTTCCTCAGTCCCAAGTGTCCTTTATTTATTTATTTTCTAGAGACAGAGTCTCACTTTGTCGCCCTCGATAGAGTGCCGTGGGGTCACAGCCCACAGCAACTTCCAGCTCTTGGGCTTAGGCATTCTCTTGCCTCAGCCTCCCGAGTAGCTGGGACTACAGGCACCCGCCACAGCGCCCGGCTGTTTTTTTGTTGCAGTTTGGCTGGGGCTGGGTTGGAACTTGCCACCCTTGCCACAGGCGCCACCCCCAACCGTCCTTTATGTATCCCTCTCCTCTACCCTAGCCTAGGCCCTTTTATCTAAGACAAATACCTCCATCTCCTTCAGCCTAGCCCCTTGCTTGTGCTGCTACTTTTCTGCCTCAGTTCTCCCTTCTCCTCTACCTTGGTCCTGGCCCCTCCTTTCCTGGCCATGCCCCATTCCTGCTCCTACATTTTGCTATTCTGTTTTTGCTTCCGCTCTACCCTGGCCCTGTCCTTCTTCTCCCAATCAAGCCCTCATTCTGCCTCAACCTCACCCCTTTTCTGTTCCTACACACTACCCTTCCTCTCTGCCCTGTCCCCTTTCCTCCCTGCTTTCCCCACTCACTCTGTCCAGTTCTCTCCACTCTGCACCTTTCTTTTCTATGTTACCCTTAGTCCCTGCTCCCTCCTTCCAGCCTCTGTGGCAACCTCAGCCCTGCCCGCCCAGGGTGTCTTGGTCTCCACCTCCTCCTCACCACACTCTCAGCTCTACTTATCTGGAACCTCTTCCCCACTCTGATATCAAAGAACCCACCACCACCCAAACCTTTTTTAGAGATTCTTATTTTTATTTTTTATTTTATTTTATTTATTTATTTAGAGACAGAGTTTCAAGTTGTCACCCTTGGTAGAGGACTGTGGCGTCCCAGCTCACAGCAACTTCAAACTCTTGGGCTTAAAGCAATTATCTTGCCTCAGCCTCCCAAGTAACTGGGACTATAGGAGCCTGCCACAATGCCTGGCTATTTTTGTTGTTGTTGTTGTTGTCATTGTTGTTTAGCAGGCCCTGGGCCGGGTTCAAACCTGCCAGCCTTGGTGTATGTGGCTGGTGCCCTAACCACTGAGCAATGGGTGCCAAGCCAAGATTCTCATTTTTGAAAGATGTTTACCTTGTTAGCTCCTTTTGTCACTGTTTGTTAACATAACTTCCCCTATGCTTCCCATGAGAATCCCTGGAGGGGAAATGGCATTGTCCATTAGGATATAAAGTATATTCTTCCAGGAAATGTACTTGCTGCTCTGTTTTTTGTTTTCTTGGGGTTTTTTTGTTGTTGCGGTTTGGCCGGGGCTGGGTTCGTACCTGCCACCCTCCGTATATGGGGCCAGCACCCTACTCACTGAGCTACAGGTGCTGCCCTTTCTGTTTTGTTTTTAAAGGGTTTTTGCATTAAATTACGTAATACAATTGTTTTTGTCTTACTATAAGCATTTTGCTTAATTACAGAGAAAACACTTGACTCCCAGGATGGTTTTCAGCTCCTGCCTTATTTAATCCTTACAGTAGCATGGGAAAGAAGATGTTTCTTCTTTTCTTCCTTTTTACAGATGAGCAAAGCTAATTCAGAGAGGTGCTACTAATACTCACGTTTGCATATCATTTGGTGGAAGTGACGAATGTTTCAGAATTCAGAAATTTTATTTCCCATATGTCAAATTTTTAATAATGTTTAAAGCAGAGATGAAGTTATATTCTTTTAAGGAAATTTTAGTCAGTGGAGAAATCAGAAGTGCAATTACGAATTATCAAGAAAATAATGACAATAAGAATGATGACGTTCTCCAACCTTTTATATATAAAAAAATTTAACAGCTTTTAATAATCAAGAAAGAATGAAAACAAATTGTGCATTTGTTCCAAAGCCCCCCAAGTAAACAAACCAACAAGTGGTAAACCTCTAATGAAACCAGGAGTAATAAAGAATGGAAGAAAAAATATCCAGTGTACTCAGTACTATTATGAAACCAATTTTTAATCACTCACACTTTCATATGAAGAATAGATCGCAACTATGGCCCAGGATGAAGGAGGGAAGAGGGATAATGGGGGGAGGGGGAGGTCAGATTGAGGGAGGGTGAATAGTGGGATCACACCTATGGTGCATAATGCAGGGGTATATGTCGGATTTATTAGTATAGAGTATAAATGTCCTAACACAATAATTAAGTAAATGAGATGAGGTATATATTAATCAGTGTGATGTAAGCGTTCCTAATTCTATATGATATCAGCACATTGTACCCCATAAATGCATTAATGTATACATGATCTATGTGTTTATGATTTAATTTTTAAAAAATAAAGTATAATTTAAATAAAAAAGAAACTTTTCAGTAACTAAAACTTGATTGGGAGAAATGAAAACCTGTGATTGGAAGTCTTTTAATTTCAAATAAGCCTTTGCAATTAATTCTTAAACCAATCCTCTTAAAGTAAATTTGACAATGAACTTTGTTCTGCATTCTGGCTAATGACAAATGGGTTTCTTTTCCTTTTTATACAATCAAATGAATCAAATTCCATAGCATTGAAAGCAAAAGTAAATAAACATAAAAAATAAGTAAATTTGTTAGATACAAAAAAAAAGAAACCAGGAGTAAATAGTAAAGGCAAATGAAATTAATACATAAGAAAACAAAAACAATAGCACCAGAACTTCAACCTGGTACTTGGGAAAAGAGGGGAGAAGGTGGCAATAAAGAGAAAAATGAAATTAATACATAGGAAAACAAAAACAATAGCACCAGAACTTCAACCTGGAACTTGGGAAAAGAGGGGAGAAGGTGGCAACAAAGAAAGAAAACAAATAATGAGCAAAAAATAAGAACAATCTAGGAATAAATCAACATCTCTGAATAGAAAGGATGAAGAGTTAATATTCAAATATGACTGCTCAATCATGTCAATATGTTTCAATTTAAAGCAAGTGGATGATTTTTCTGGAAAAGAATTTTTTTTTTTTTGTAGAGACAGAGTCTCACCTTATTGCCCTCAGTAGAGTGCCATGGCATCATGCAGCTCACAGAGCTCACAGCAACCTCCAACTCCTGGGCTTAGGCGATTCTGTTGCCTCAGCCTCCTGAGTAGCTGGGACTATAAGTGCCCGCCACAATGCCTGGCTATTTTTTGTTGCAATTTGGCCAGGGCTGGGTTTGAATCCGCCACCCTTGGTATATGGGGCCAGCGCCCTACCCACTGAGCCACAGGCGCCGCCCTGGAAAATAATTTTAAAAATTGGATTCAAGAGGTAGAAAACCCAACTAGACCAGTGGCTATGAAAAAAGTCATGAAACAACTAACTACTTGATATTAGAAAGGCTTCTGCAATGTGTAGACGGTTTTAGTAGTATTTACAGTTAAAAAATAGAAGTTAAGTAAAAAGATGTCAGGAATAAAGGAAAAACATGCCAAAAACTACTGAGGTACTGAGATTATTAAATAAAATTTGCATGATAGGGGATGTAGAAGAAGATAAGGCTGAGATTCAAAAGGTAAAAATTTAAGGGAAGCAGAATTAATTTACAGAATACAGGGAAGAGAAGGATACTGAGTGTGGTCTCTGAGGAGGCAGAGCCATGAGCTCCCTTTCATTTCTTGTACCTTGCAGATGTTTGGCCATTCAAGGTCATATCCTCCCCCCCACCCCCAGCAGAAGGACTTGTGACTTCCTACCTAATCTTGGACCTTGTTGGTCTAGGGAGACAGACTGGTAGGATTTCACAGTCATTTCTTCTACTCCTTTCTTAAGATTTCTTCCCTGGAGGCTGCAGACTTAGAAATAAAATTCAAGGGCCATCAAATATTCCAAGAAGGAAAGAATAGCAAATTTAATTATTGGTGGTAGCAGAAAAGTTTTAGGAAAAGTTTGTACCTTTCGCACATCTTATGGCAGACTAGATAGCTAAAGGATTAAAATGAAAAGCTTAAATAATACCAGAAATATGATAAAATATTTAACTGATCTCTGAATGAATAATGATGAATTGTATTTTTAATTATTAAAAATTTATAAAGACTAAAGAAAAGGTGTGACAAGGATAGAAATTTCAACAAATAGGGCAAAGAATAAATATCCTTTGTTGAGGGGGTCTTTGCATGAACCCCCACCTGTTTTGAAAGCAGACTGAGAAAACTATGTTGAGGAGTTTAAAAACACACAAAGTCTGAGAAAGCCTGGAGAAAACTTACATTAACTCAGGCTGAGTAAACCAAGAAAATGCAGCCCCTGTCTGACTTCTTCAGAAGGCTTTCATTGATTTCCAACAAAGGTGCATATGCAAAATATAAAAATACTAAAAGATGGGGTTGAAAGAATACCAAGTCCCCAGGAAGATTGGATATAGAAAGAGGCTGGGTAATTGGTAGGAGGTTGCTAACAGACCAACAGCTGGTGCCTTATTTAGAAAGGGGGAGGGAAGCAGCTAGTTTTATACCAGGTTTTCTGATGTAACTACATATCAAAAGTTCAAAGAGGTTAATCCTTCCCATTTGTTGACTCTCTTGAATGTAACAGCCTAGTCAGGCCTGTCCAGTGCTGGGCTCTTTTTATCTTCTGTGGTTTTGATGAGCCCCTAGGGATTGCCAGTCTGCAGGCTTTCCCCGGGGTACCCCAGGATTGAGGCAATTCACCTCACTGAGAAGTCAACCTATCTACCTCCCACAATCCTTAATTTATGCAGCAGCTTTACTAGTCAGCAGCAGAAATACCCCAGTGGATAAAAGGTAGTGGATATGAGCAATTTTTTTTTTTTTTTTGAGACAGAGTCTCACTCTGTCGCCCTCAGAAGAGTGGTGTTATATCACAGCTCATAGCACCCTCAAACTCTTGGGCTTAAGCGATTTTCTTGCCTCAGCGTCCTAAGTAGCAGGGACTACAGGCACCAGCCACAATGCCTGGCTATTTTTTTGTTGCAGTTGTCACTGTTTAGCAGGCCTGGGGGTGGGTTCAAACCCGCCAGCCCCAGCCCCCGTGCATGTGGCTAGTACCCTAACCACTGAGCTTTGGGCACCAAGCTGAGGATATGAGCAATTTTTAATTGCCAGTAAATCTTGAATAAAAAGTAGCAAGCCCTATTATTAATTAAAAGAAATGCAAAATTAAAGAATAAGAAATGTTTTTAATCTAATTGGCAACAGTTTGAAGAATGATAATATTATTGGTTGGTAGAACAATTTACATAATTTGCAGGGCTTAGGGCAAAATGAATATATGGGAGCTCTTGTTGAAAAAATTGTGCAAAATATCAAGACGATGACAATAAAGCATTAAACTAAGCTTGGGGTCTTACTGAGAAGGGGGCTCTGGGTGACCGCACTGGTCATAAGTCCATGAAGCTGGCCCTGTTGGCTTGCAAGGTTAACTGACATGCAATCTTATATTAATACATGTGTGCATATTAAGATTGAAAGAGGAAACTGGTGGAAGACTCTGGGAGGAAAATTTAGCAGATTGTGTCAAGAACTTTTTAAAAGTTCATACTTTTTGTCTAAATAATTCCACTTTGAGGAATATATCCTAGAAGGGAAATACCAGCGACATGAACAAATACTTAGGTTCAGTGATTTTATAATGATGGAAAATAAAAACAAAGGTCTTCAAATGGAAGAACTGTTAAATTATAGAACTACATATCTAAAAGATGTAAGTTTTAGCAGGGAGGAGAAAAGAAAAAAATAATTACCCTAAATGATATATTTGTTTATCATTTCTTAGAGTGAGTGAAGAAAAGTATTTTTTAATTCTTCTGATTATAGGAGAAATGAAGGTTTGTTGTAGGACAGTTTGAAATTAGAAAATAGTGGCTTGGCGCCTGTGGCTCAATGGGCTAAGGCGTCAGCCACGTACACCTGAGCAGGTGGGTTCGAATCCAGCCCGGGCCCGCCAAAACAACAACGACGGCTGCAACCAAAAAATGGCCAGGCGTTGTGGCGGGCGCCTGTAGTCCCAGCTACTTGGGAGGCAGAGGCAAGAGACTCGCTTGAGCCCAAGAATTGGAGGTTGCTGTGAGCTGTGATGCCATAGCACTCTATCCAGGGTGACAGCTTGAGGCTCTGTCTCAAAAAAAAAAAAAAAAAAGAAATTAGAAAATAGTTTTAAGGGCTTGGTGCCTGTAGCTCAGTGGCTAGGGCACCAGCCATATACACTGGAGCTGGCAGGTTTAAACCCGGCCAGGACCTGCCAAACAACAATGACAACTACAACAAAAAAATAGCCGGGTGTTTTGGCTGTCGCCTGTAGCCCCAGCTACTTGGGAGGCTGAGGCAAAAGAATCACTTAAGCCCAAGAATTTGAGGTTGCTGTGAGCAATGCTAGGGCATTCTATAGAGGGCGACATAGTGAGATTTTTGTCTCAAAAAAAAAAAAAAAGAAAGAAAGAAAAAATAGTTTTTAGGAAGGAAGTACAAAATCAGCTATAAAAGTCACTTACAATCTTACTGCTCATAGATAACTCTCTAGTGTAGTATTTTGATTTATCCTTCACTGTATTTTTCTGCGCTTTGTATGTTTAAGCATACATTGTATGTATAAGTTTGTTTTCTAGTTTTTCCACTTAATACTATGACCTAAATGTGTCCCTTCATATAATATAGCTAAAAAAAATTTAGTGAATTTCATATAAAGAAAGAGCCCAAATCACAAGTATGTAGCTCAGTTTTCATAAAGTGAATATACTGTGTCTGCATCATGAGCTTCCAGATTAAGAAATAGAACTTTATCAGTTTTTCAGAAGTTCAGCATGCTGCCTATTCCTAGTTACTACGACTCTCCTCCCCCAGTAGTAACCACTTTTCTGACTTCTAACACCTTAGATTAATTTTACCTGTTTTTGACCGTTATATAAGTGGAATCATATAGGATGGATATTTTTTGAGCCTGGTTTGTTTCACTCAACAGCAATCTACATCCACGCTCTTATTTCTGTTTAGTGTTCCAGTGTATATCATTCTACTATGGCTCTGTCCCCTTCCTAACACTTAATATTGTATTAATTTTTTTATTTTGAACAGTTAAGAGGGTGTGCAGTAATAGCTCATTGTTGTCTTAATGTATATATCTCTGATAACTAGTGAAATTGAGCCCTGTTTTATACTTTTTTGCCATTCAGCTGTGTTCTTTTGTGTTATATCCATTCAGATATTTTAACCTGTTCTTGTTTTGTCTGCCTTTTTCTTACTGATTCATGTGAGTTCTTTATACATACATAGTCATGTGCTGCGTAAGATTTGGCCAATGATGGACCAATATATGACCATGATCCATAAAATTGTAATGCAGCTGTAAGTTCCTATTGCCTCATGACAGTGCATCTTTGGAGCAGAGCATTGCCTTTTTTATGTTTAGATACAAAAATACTTAGCATTGTGTTGATTGCCTACAGTATTCCCCTGTACCTGTCAGGGACCAGGCCTCACCATGCCATATAGGTTTGTAGCCTGGGAGTAGTAGGCTATACCACATAGCCCCAGATGTGTAGTAGGTGACTCCATCTAGGTTTATGTAAGTATACTTTATGATGTTCACACAATGACAAAATCGCCTAATGATGCATTTCTTAGATCATATCCTTGTTGGATAACTGCATATGAGTCCATCCCTAAGTGGGAGGTATGTATTCTAAATATCTTTTCTCATTCTGTATATTATACAGTTGTTTTATCACATTCATTTTTTTAAAATGAAGATCCTTTATTTCATGGTTCATCAAATTAGTTCATTGTTGTTTGGGATTCAAGTATTTTTTCCCTTCATTGCCATATCAGACATACTTCTGTGCCTGTGGATTTTTCAGACGTTGGAGTGGGATTGAGGCAACATTTGTGTTTGTATTTGTACAAACTTTATGAATGTTCATTCAGGCATCTGTGTGAAATGAGCTAACTCCCTTTGCTTCAGATCCCTTCCGCCTCACTGTCCAGTCCTCACAGCAGGCTATTCATAAGTTTCTCTGTATAATTTCTGCAGATTTCTGTATCCTTTTATCTGATACACCTCCGCCTGCCACCTTCCACAGCAGTGTGTTCTGAAGCATCCTGCCTTTGAAAGTACCTCCATCCTGTAAAAGGCCACACTATAAAGATGCTGCACATGACAGAGGTTTCGGATGTCTTAAAGAATCCCTGTGTCTCTCATGTATGCAATCAAGAAGAGAATACAGAAACTATCCCCAAAAGAAACCCAGGGGCTCTAAAAGTTTCTTGTCAAAAGTTTAGGCATTTTCAGTACCTGTCAGTGACCGGGCCGCACCAAGCTGTGAACCAAATCCAGGATCTCTGCCGGCAATGGCTGCAGCCAGAGACCCACACCAAGGAGCAGATAATAGAGCAACTGGTACTGGAGCAGTTTCTGAACACCCTGCCAGAGGATGTTCAGATATGGGTGAGGTCAAAACAGCCCAAGAACAGCAAGGAGGCAGGAACCCTCGTGGCAAACTTGATTCAGGCACCTGGGAAGAAAGGTGAGCAGGCGAGGAAGCAACTGGCTGTTTCTGTTTATTGAACATGAGCGGTATGCCTAGTATAATGACTGAATGACTGAATGAAAGAATGAATTTTAAACATTTAGTCTAAGATGCCTAATTTCATGTGAGGTCAAAGAAAATTTGGTTTTGTTTTTGCTTTTAATACTTATTATTTCTCTGAGAGTACCAGCTTTATTCCTTCTCCCTCCACATTTCTTATCCAGACTAAATTTTAGTATCAACACAAAACACATACACTAAACACAAAACACAAAACACAAACACATACACTACCAAAAAAATGTCATGGGATTACTTACAAAAAATTTATGGAAAATTGATCTTTAATCTTTCTGTTCAAGAACAAGAATGATTTGTTGAATGGCTAATTTTAGATACAAGAGGGCATAAAAGCTTAGAAATTCCATCTTTGCCAAAATTTGGTTGGTCTCTTGGAAACTTGTTATTTTAAAGGAAGGCATTTCAGGAATGAAAGAAAAAAGCCACTCAGTCCTCATAGTCCTTTGAATAAAAAATAATGCTAACTAAAAACAAAGTGTTGGCTTGGCACCCATAGCTCAGCAGCTAGGGCGGGTTTGAACCCAGCCTGGGCCTGCCAAACAACAACAACTGCAACACTCCCCCACAAAAAAACATAGCCGGGCATTGTGGTAGGTGCCTGTAGTCTCAGCTACTTGGAAGGCTGCGGCAAGAGAATTGCTTAAGCCCAAGAGTTGGAGGTTGCTGTGAGCTGAGACTCCACAGTACTCTACCAGGGGCGACTTAGGGAGACTCTGTCTCAAGAATAAATAAATAATGAAGTGGTGGTTGCACGCGTGCGCGCGAGCACACACACACACACACACACACACACACACACAAAGGGCACGGGAATGATAAATACAGGTTTGAGACTGTAGTTGCCTCTGGAGGAAAGGCTGAAGCCTGGGCAAGAAAGAAGCACATAGGTAGATCTAAGGTAGATGTATGTTATTAAGAATGTTCTAGATTTGGGGTTGGATAATGAATTCACAGGCCTTAATAATACTTAAAAAATAAATGAATGAATTTGAAATAAACATGAGGGTCCTGCATGGCTTAATACTGACAGCATGTCATGAATCAAGGACTATGATTAATCTAGTTTTGTGCACCTGCTTTTCTTAAAATAAGTCTTAAAATGTTAATAGTGAACATGTTGAGCACTTACAGTGTACTTTTAGGTTTTCATATGTATTAATTTATTTATACTAACAGTTTTGTGAAATATGTATTACCTTCATTTTATAGACCATAAGACATGGAGGCACAAAGCAGTTAAGTAACTTCTCTATGTTTCCAAAATTAGGAATTGACAGTTCTAAGCTGCTGGCACCAGCATCTGTACTCTTAATTATGGTGTTATGGTGCCTCAGGTGGACATAGTGAGAATTGTCCCAGAGAGATTTAAAAACTTGGCCAAAGGCATGGAAATAGTGGTGGAGCTGCAGTTAAGAAGAAAAGAGCTCTCTAGGGTATAAGGAAGAAACAACAGACTAATGAAAAATACAATCAGAAAAGAGACTACAGACAAGGAAAGCCAAGGTTCAGGCGCCTGAGAAGGTAATGGTTGTCTTCTCGATCAGTGAGTGAAAAAAGATATAGGAAAGGCTCAATCAGAAGAGGTATTTAGAAAAAACACCTATTGTGCGTCTTACACAAGAGCCCTTAAAAACACCTACTGTGCGTCTTACACAAGAGCCCTTAGGCAGGGGTGTCCAACCTGTAGCCTGTGGGCTGCGTGTTGACTTTGTGAGGACTTGTTTTGCTTATCTGTGGTGTCAGGCAAAAGTATCATGAAAAGTATTAACTTTTTTTTTTTTTTTTTTGCTAATCAGTTGACCCATGTCAACTCTTATTCTTTCAATGTGTGGCAGAAAGAGAAAAGGTTGGACACCCTGTCTTAAAGGTTTAGTAGCTTCCAAGGGGGACATGGATGCCTGCAACTGTGGCTAGTATTGACCCCTATATAGACTATGTTTTTTCCTTTACATACATACCTATGATAAAGTTTAATTTATACATTAGGCACAGTAAAATATTGATAATAGCTAATAATAGGACAGTTGTAACTATGTCAGCATCACTACTATTGTGCTTGGGGCCATTATTAAGTAAAAAAAGGGTAACTTGAACACAGACATCGTGATACCATGGCAGTCAATCTGATAACCCAGATGGCTGTTAAGTGACTAATGGGCAAGATGATTCCAGGTAGGGCAGAGCAGGACAGTAAGATTGCATCATGTTACTCAGACTAGCACATAACTTAAAACATACAAATTGGGGTTTTCCTGGAATTTTTTTTTTCTGGTTTTTGGCTGGGGCTGGGTTTGAACCCTCCACCTCCGGCATATGGGGCCAGCACCCTACTCCTTTGAGCCACAGGCGCTGCCTTGGAATTTTTAATTTAACATTTAAAAAATTTTTTTTTTCTTTTTTTTGGTAGAGACAGAGTCTCACTTTATCTCCCTTGATAGAGTGCCGTGGCGTCACACAGCTCATAGCAACCTCCAACTCCTGGGCTTAGGTGATTCTCTTGCCTAAGCCTCCCAAGTAGCTGGGACTACAGGCACCTGCCCCAACGCCCGGCTATTTTTTTGTTGAACTTGAACCTGCCACCCTTGGTATATGGGGCCGGCGCCCTATTGACTGAGCTATAGGCACCGCCTAATTTAACATTTTTGAACCATGGTTAACCTAAATTGCAGAGAGAGAAACCTCAGATAAGGGGTGACTATGGTATAGGATAGGTATTACTGTTATTTCTGTCTTACAGTTGAGAACCATGATCTTGGTTGGACAGTGAGGCTGGAAACCGCTAATATAGAGAGAACTTTTACCTTATTTGGAAGGCAGGGAAGGGGAGGGCATAGAAGGGTTTAGAGCTAGAATGTGACCAGAGTTCTCTTTTGGAAGTTGCTATATTGAATTGAGAAATTATTTCTATAGTCTTTCTCTTACCATAAGAAGTTCAGGACTACTGATACTTCCCATGGCAAGACAGGGAGGCATGTAGGTATTGCCAGACAGGACTCAATTCTATGGTTATTCTCTCTCTGCCTATTAGATTTCTCTACTCAGGATTCTGTCCTTGTAGAAAAGAGGAACATCGGAGAGTACCAAAAGAGGAACGCAGATTTATTAGACAGTCAACCATCTGCTGGGCACCAGGTAAGTCAGGCTTGCTTCTGACTTGGTTATCATGTATAGGAACCTTACCTTCTTGATTTTTGGACTTCCTTATTTAAAGAAATAACATCCACATTTTCATTATTTATCATTTTTCTGAGCCTTTTCTCTCTGTGGTATATAAAATTTTCTTCTGACTCTTTATCCTCCTTCCTTCTGTTGTACTTATCATCATCCTACATATTACCTATTTAATGTTTTTCTTCTGTTCCTACCTCTTGAATTGTTCTTTAGTATTCCATTTAATTCAAGACAAACCTTACGTGGTTTTCACTATTATTATGTCCCTTTTTACATATGAGAGCATGGAAGCAGAAAAGTAACTTGCTGAAGGTCTCCTGGCTATTAAATAGTTTAGAAACACTCTTCTAAAACATCTGCTTCTGAAGGATTTCTCTGATCCTACTTTGTCAGGGATCCCAAGTGAATATGCTCCCAGGGACTGCTGAGGTAGTACCTGCCCCACAGCTTCTGCTGATGGTCCCTTTTATAATGTGGGGCCAGGTCCCAGATCTTCTGGGTTTTTTTGGGTTTTTTTTTTTTCCTGTAGGAGAAGCCAAAAATCAAATTCATAATATGAAATCTCCTAATCTGTTGGTGTTGGCAACTAAATATGAATCTTGAAAAAAGAATACGCTTATTGAGCCAAATAAACTCCTCTGTGGGAGCTGAGCAATCAGTGTACGACCTCTAATCTAATGTTCATTGTCTGCATAATAAGTTTTAGAAAGTGTCCATTAAAACACAAAAGATGTATGTTAATAAAACAGGTATCATAGTCTTATATCTTCTACTATCTGCCTTTTAAATTCAACCTTAGAGGGCCAGGTGCAGTGGCTTATGCTTGTAATCCTAGCACTCTGAGAGACCAAGGCCGGTGAATTGCCTGAGCTCAGGAGTTCAAGACCAGCCTGAACATGAACAAGACCCTGTCTCTAAAAAATAGCCAGGCGTTGTGGGAGGTGCCTGTAATCCCAGATACCAGGGAGGCTACAGCAGGAGAATTGCTTTGAGTCCAAGAGTTTGAGTTTGAGTTTGCTGTGAGCTGTGATACCACAGCACTCTACCAAGGGGGACAAAGTTTTTTGTCTCAAAAAAAAGAAAAAAGAAATTCACCCTTAAGTTACCAAGACTGTTGTGTATAAATGTAGTTAATTACTTTGTATTGCTGGGATATTATTCCATTATATGACTATACCACATTTCTCTTCTACTGTTAATGAATGTTTGGGTTGTTTACAGATGTTGTATGTTACAAACAGTGCTATTATAAACATGCTTATATGAGTCTCCAAGTTACACATAAAAATTATAGCTAAGAATAGAATTTCTGGGTCCAAAGTGGTCTTAGATGTAAATGTAAATACCAGTTTACATTTTCCCTTATCTTGTAAGAGATCCTATATATCCATGTTCTCTATAACACTTGGGATTGTCAGACTTTTTAAATTCTGTCAGTTGAATTGGTATAAAATGGTTTGTCATTTTGATTTTGTATTTCCCCATTTTCCAGTAAGTTTTAATATCTTCGTATTTATAAGCTCTTTGAATTTTATAGATGAAACACTGAGGCTTAAACTGCCTAAACTCACAAAACTCAAAAGAACTAGAGCCAGGACTTAAACCCAACTCTCTGATCCTGAGACTAAAGTATACTGCTAAGGTTTTAAATATTTACATTCTTACTTTTATCTTTATAAGGTGGTTTGGAAGGATCTTTTTCCCTAGCTCAAATCTGTAGTAATTAGCAGCAGGAACAGTCTCAGAAACTTTCCCATTTCTCTCAGACTATAAGACAGAGAAAGGGGCAATTTCATGTCTATGTGGTCCCTACATTAGAGCACTTGGAAGCTCTCCACCAATCTGAATGGCCACTTCATGTTCAGGCATCAGGCTCCTTCTCCTCTCTTTGGGATAATTCCTGGACTTTGATCATTTAGGAGCATCTCTGGTATTTTAGGAATTGGTGACCTTCAAGGATGTGGTTGTAGACTTCAGCCTGGAAGAATTAAGCTATCTTAGTGCTGCTCAGAGGAACCTCTACCGGGAGGTGATGCTGGAGAATTACCGGAACCTGGTCTCTATAGGTGAGTATGCCTTTTCCATGGAACTTGGTTTGCGTCCCCTAGGGCAGTGGTTCTCAGCTCTTTTTTTTTTTTTTTTTTTTTTGTAGAGACAGAGTCTCACTTTGTCACCCTTGGTATAGTGCTATGCAGTCACAGCTCACAGCAACCTCCAGCTTCTGGGCTTAGGTGATTCTCTTGCCTCAGCCTCCCAAGTAGCTGGGACTACAGGCGTCCACCACAACACCCAGCTATTTTTTGATGCAGTTTGGCCGGGGTCGGGTTTGAACCTGCCACCCTCGGTATATGGGGCTGGCGCCCTACTGGCTGAGCCACAGGTGCCACCTGGTTCTCAACTCTTAAGAGTCCTCTCATTAGTAATTCTGGTTCACCAGGTTAATTGAGTCTCAGCCTAGAGTGAGGCAATATTTTAATATTAATCTCACTGTTAATCATAAAATTGCCAACATTTATTAAGCACTCAATATGCATCAGGCACTGGTTTGTATGCTTTAAATGTTTTAACTCCTTTAATCCTCACACTAGTTCTGGGAGAGAGAGAATTACTTCTTATTGTTGATATTATTTCCATTTTAAAGATGAGGAAACTAAGAAATGGAAAGGTTAAATTATTTGTCTAAAGCTGAGATTTTTACCCTAAGCAAATTGACTCAAAAATTTGCTTCTGTAAACTGTTGTGCTACCTGACAAGAGATTGCTTTACCAGATCTCAGCACAATGGGAGGCTAAAAAATTGATGAAAATTCTAGGAGGTCCAAAGGCCTCTACTGTAACCTCAGTGTAACTTTGAGTGCCATTGACTTATGTTTGAAGAAGCTTTCTCAGAGTCCACATGAAGACCTTTAAGACCCTCCAAACTGATTAGCAAGCTAGTCAAGCAGGAGGCAGACTCTGCAAGCAGAGTCTGGCTGTCTCTGGAATTTCCTGGAAGGGGCCTTGGGAGTAGAAAACAAGATAAGTTAATGCGCATCTCAGTTAAATGTTGCACCTGTTGTTTTCAGACAAACGGCTGAATAAGTTTTTGTGGTTGCTCTGCATGGTTTCTTTGTACTTTTATCTTATAGACCATTTGCTGCCAACTGGCTTATTATTATCAAGTGTATGTGCAAAACATAGTGTTGTTAAGAGTATATAAGCTTGTAAGAAATAAACTGAGATGCTGCTTGCCAGAGCGAGCTGCAGTCTCCCCTCTCGTTAAGACATTTCAGTTGCAGATTTTATCCTCTGCGACACCGTATCTTGCAACACTCTACAGGCCTTAAGGTTGAAGAGTCAGAGATTGCCTATCTCCCTTCATATCTAGAGGTATAATTATTTACCTTTTCTCACAAGCAAAAAATTTTTGTTACCAGTGCCAGGATCCTCTTTCATAGCTCTTTTGAGGACTTGAGGTTTCCTGGGGGGTGGTGGGGAGACAAACACTGTTCTGCTGGCGACAAGATAATGCTCTTGTGAAGTCAGAGACCTGGGGGGAAGATGGATTTTCCTTACCTCAAGCCTTAAGCCCCAGTATCTTTTCTCTGGGTAATTTTAGCTATGGCTTCTGTTGGCCACAAGGGAATTACTTTTTCAACCTAGTTTACACTCTCCTTTAAGTTGCCACATTTTATGACTTAAAATAGAGGGAGGAGTATCAAGAGAGAGGAAAAGATCAGTTTTAACGTTTCAGCCCTCATGCAGAGATATGGAGGCATTTCTTTCTTGTGGTCCCTTGGCTTCCTGTAACACCAAAGGTTTGGGGTTACAGAGATCTTATTTATCACCCAGGATATTGTCTTCCCAAGTGTGGCGTGAGTATAGGGGGTTAAATAAAAGATTATTTTAGGCAGTACATGGAAAACATCATATAGTCCTTCAATCAGTGGTGAGAAAGGGATTCCTCTTCTAATTTCCTTTCAAGCTTTCTGTCAGGTAGGAGGGGTCAATTTGGTGTTAGCATGTCTCTGTATCTTGCTGATCTTCCATCTTAGCAAAGAGAGAGCAGACCCAAAGCCCTGAGCCTTAGTACTCAATAGCTAGTACTGGTACTTAATAGCCTAGCTAGCTAGTACTCAATAACTTTCCCTTCTGTTGTATTTATTGTGACATTACTCTCAGGTATTTTTTTTTTTTTTGCAAGTGACATTAGTTTTCACTTGTTGGGTTGATAGAAAGTTTCCATTTAAAATAAGTGTATTTAGTTAAAAAGCAGTGAACTAAAGAAAACTATTAGATAAATACTATTATAAATGGTACACAGATATAGCCAAAATATGAGTCTTATTCACTAACTTGTTGGTGAATTCAACAATATGCCAAGTCTGATACAGGAACTGAGGTTATAACGTAGATGAGAATTCCTGTTCTCGTGGATGTTACATTTGAGAGGAGAGAGACAGGCAGTAAACAAGTAGATGACAATGTGGTCTGCAACTGATTGAAGTTTGAGAAACAAGGAACTAGGGGGAGGGAGAGGAGCAGCATTTAAAACAGAGAATGGAGGTTATCACAGGAGGAAAAGAAACGACTGTGCTGTTGGTGTTTTGAGCAGCTATGTTGCAGTTCCCCTGCTGAAGTATAGGACTCAGCATGCTGCTCTCAGGCCCCCTTTTCATTCTCTTTAGCAGAGTTTTTTAACCTCAGCGCTATGGACTTATGGGGCCAGATGGTTCTCTGTTGTGCAGGCCATCTCCATCCTGTGCATTGCAGAAGGCTGAGCAGCATCCCTGTGTCTACCCACTGGATGGCAGGAACATTTCCCTCTTCTCCCACAGCTGTGAGAAACAAGATAGCTTCATATGGTGCCAGAAATCCTCTAAGGGGCAAAGGCTTAGAAATAGGCTTCATTTACCTCTTGTTAGAGTTTTCTTTTTACTTATTCCAAAGTGTTTAGGGCCCAGGGTTTGGAGTTGCTGAACTCCCAGCTTACTAGTTTTTCTTCTTCAACAGGGCAGAAATTCCCTAAACCTGACATTATCTCACGCCTGGAAGAGGAGGAGTTATGTGCAGTGGAGGAAGACAGCAATACAGTGATTCCACAAGGTGAGTGGCTCTTCCCGTGGAGATGGAAATCATGGGAAGTCTATGCCTATACCTCTGCCCAGTTAATTGGGGGATGTTTGTCTGAGAGTGTTCCTCAAAGCGCACCTGAATCAGAGAGAAGGCTGATGTCACCTCAGGGACTCTTTCTCCTCAGTATTTCCTTCTTCTCCTTTCCAGGGCTCATCTTTTCCTATAGCATGACTTTCTCTCCTTTCCAGCTCTAGGGAGGCCAGTTTCCCTTTTCTCTCATGTTGCAATATCTCCCTTCCCTTGTGCCTTTCTTCTTTCACAGGTCTTTCCTTTTTAACTGGGAAAGGCAAAAAACCTTGGTGTGATACCACTTCTTTTTCTCACTGTCTTTCACTTTCCCTCACACCAGCTCCCCAGACTTGTTGATACCCAAAGACTCTTTTCCTTCCCTTCCTAACTCCCACCATCTGGTTTCCATCTCACTACCTTTGCCAATACACATATATAAGTACTTTCTTTGAATACTTCCACGGAAGTCCCCACCGATATCCATATGGGTCAAAGATAAGCACATTCTAGACTTTACCTCTTCCAAACTCTATGGTTACAATCTGATCATATTTACCATCTTTGTGAAATCCTCTTCTTTGAATTGCGTTACCATGTGCATCAGCCAAGAACATTATTGCCCTTCAGCTGTAGTTAACAAAACACCCAAATCCAAATGACTTAAGTGATAGAGTGTTTATTAGTTGAACTTTGGGGGATGATAGGGTTTAAGAGCTCCATATCATCAGGGACCTAATGTCATTCTTTCTACTCTGCCTTCAAGTCTGACAACAAATCCTAGATGTGGATGTTTTTGTCCTATACAAAGAGTAGAAAAGAGCTGATGTGTCCAAGAAGCAGTCTCAAGAGTGAGGAAGTGTCTTTACCAGAGCCCTTAACACACCTCTTCTGATTTTTTATTGTTCCACATTAGGTCACATCCCTTTCCTGAATCAGCAGCTGTGTGATGCTAACT
This sequence comes from Perodicticus potto, assembly GCA_963574655.1. Taxonomy (NCBI): domain Eukaryota; kingdom Metazoa; phylum Chordata; class Mammalia; order Primates; family Lorisidae; genus Perodicticus; species Perodicticus potto. The sequence goes on along the minus strand of CAUYRH010123032.1, from coordinate 3,349 downwards.
GACACAGCTTTCTCCCACCTTTTCCCATATTGGGGGAGAAGTGGATGTCCAAACAAAATTCAGGAAGTTACCAAAGGGGACTCTACTACCCATCTCTGTTTCCTTCATTCTCTGCTGTAGCTCATTCATTCATTCATACTATAGATACTTACTGAGCTTCTACAGAGGGCCAGGCACTGTCCTAGGTTCTGTGGATATAGTAATGAACAAGACAGACAAATTTCTTCCTTTATAGAGTTTGCGTTTTAATGGTGTGATAGTTGAGAAATAAATAGACAAATCATATGTCTCAGAATAAAGCAGACAGAGAATGACAGAGGGGAGGTTGTGTAGGATGGAATAGTCAGGGAAGATCTCCATGAGGAAAACTTGAATGAGATGAGGGTGTGACCCACATAAAAAACTTGAGGAAGAGTATTACAGAAAGAGGTAACAGCAATTGTAAAATCCCTGAGGTTGGAATGAGCTTGGATGTTTTGGAAATAAGATGAAGTGTGGTCTGAGTACAGTGAAGGGGGATAGCAGAGAAGGTTGCAGAGATAGTCAAGGACCAGCCCTCATAAGGATCTGTAAGGAATGTAGATTTCATTATGTGTGATATGCAAATGTAGTGGAAGGTTTTGAACAGGGGATGAGGTAGTGTTACTGACCACCATAGAACTGTGTTGTCCAATATGGAAGATGCTAGGCACACGTGGCTAGTCAGATGTACTTAGTTAGAATTATAAAAAATTTAAAATTTAGTTCTCCATCACCAGCCACATTTCAAGTGCTTGATAGCCACCTCTGGCTAATCGCTACTGTATTGGACAGCAAAAATATAAACCATTTCCATCATCTCAGGGAGTTCTATTTGTCAGCACTATCCTATCTCTAGCTGTTCTGTGGAGAATGAGATTTAGGAAGACAAGTAGAGAAACTAGTTCAAGAGGCTTTGAAGTCCATCACGCTAAAGATGATGGAGGCTGGTGTTGTGGTTGTAGGGTGGTAGAATTTGAGGTATTCTATGAAGGTAGAATTGGGGTATATTTCAGCATATTATTTCAGAATATGCTGAAAATGATAACAAACCCCAATCCTAGTTCTTTCTTTGATTTCCTTCCCATTGTACTTTGTATATTTCTGGCATCTTTTCAACATGCAGTCCTCTTGGGTGCTTTATTTTCTGTCTTTTTCTCACGCTTCCTTACTGTCCTTGCCATGCTTTTCCCACTTTCTCCTAAGGTTCCCAGAAAACTCTGAAACCTCCATAAGATCAGTTTAGTTACCCTTGGCCTCTTTCTTCTGTTTCAATTAAGTAAAAGTATCTGTATCTTTGAGTAAAGAGAGTAGAAGAAATTTTACATTTCTTTTAGATTGGGAGAAGAGATCTGAAACCAAAGAACTAACTCCAGAGCAAAACTTGTCTATAGAAAAATCATCTTTGGGGTCAGGAATTAAGGATCTGGTAGATAACTTTCAGCATGTCTCTGTAAGAGAGTCTTCTCATGATGACCCATTGGAATCTCATCAGAGCATCCAGGGGAAACTTTTAAGTACGATAACAATGAGTGACCCCAGGACTCTTGCTCAGGAAAGAAGCTGTGGCAATGATGAAATCGAGAGCAGTTCTAATCTTACTGAACAGTCAGAGGGTCCTGTAGGAAAGGATCCCCAGGAGTGTACTACTCCTGTAGTGTGGACCAGTCCCCAGCCAGTGTCTCAGGAGAACAGACTCAACAGATGTGAAGTTTGCAAAAGAACCTTCAGTAGCCACATGGGCCTTAGGAGACATGAGCAGATCCATACTGGGAAGAAACCCTTTGAATGTAAACAATGTGGCAAAGCCTTCTATCTCATGCCACACCTCACCAGACATCAGAGGACTCATTGTGGTGAGAAACCCTCTGGATGCATTGAAGGTGGGAAGTCTTTCATCCAGCATGCACATCTTGGTGGCCATGTAAGAGTTCATAGTCAGGAGGATTTCTATGAATGTGTTCAGTGTGGCAAAGCTTTTATACAGGAAGTCCATCTTTTTCAACATCTCAAAGCCCATGAGCAAGCAAAAGCCCAACCTGGGTTGTCCCACAGCAAGACATATTTAATTCGCTATCAGCGGAAACACAACTACATTGGAGAGCGAGCCCGTGAGTGTTGTGATTGTGGCAAAGCCTTTAATCGGAGTTCACATCTTATTCAGCATTATCGAATTCATGCTCAAGAGAGGCCTTACCAGTGTCAGTTGTGTGGGAAGTGTTTTAGTCGACCTTCATACCTCACTCAACACTATCAACTCCATTCTCAAGAGAAATCTGTTGAGTGCAATCCTATTGAGAAATCTTAAGTCAGAGAACACACTTTTCTCAACATTTTTTGGCTTAATCCTGAAAAGTGTGCTCAGAATGTGAAAAGGCCTTTTACCAGCCCTCACACCTTGTTAACAACTTGAAAATTTATGATAGTATGTTCTAAAAATAGGGAATGGGTGTACAAATTGGATAACCTCTTTGCAAGAGGGGGATTCAGCACATGTGTCAGTAGTCACAAAGGTGAAAAGCTTACAAAGAATATTTTTGTTGCATAGGAAAGAAGCTAATAGACTTTGCCTTTCAATAGTACTCATCAAATGGAAAAACTTGATTTTGACATCCCAAACACAAATTTATAACTGGCAGTTGGGCTCCAGACTGGCAATCTGTAACCTGAATTTTTTTTTTTCTTTTTTTTTGTTTGGTAGAGACAGAGTTTCACTTTTTTGCCCTCGGTAGAGTTCCATGGCGTCACACAGCTCACAGCAACCTCCAACTCCTGGGCTTAGGCGATTCTCTTGCCTCAGCCTCCCGAGTAGCTATAGCCTGAATTTTTATAGAAGAGTTTACCATTTGGAATATATCAGCACAATGCATGTTAAAAAATCTTTTCAAGGTCTACCTATGTTGATTCAATAAGGCTGATATAATTGATAATATATTTATATAGTACCTCATAGTTTGTAAAACATAGTTATATATTATGTGATCCTTCAAGGAACACTACAAGGTACCTGGTACAGATATTTATTCTGTTTTATAGATAAAGCAAAACTTGAAACTCTGAGATATCAATTGATTTGACCAAAATTGTATGTGATGGAGCAGGAATTGAACCCAGCTTTTGTGAAATTTCTTTTTTTTTTTTCTTAAATATATGTATTTTATTCTTCTTCATTACATTATTTCCCCACCCTCACCCCTCCGTGGTAAGACAGAATTGATTTACAGAAAAGAATACAGAAAACACCAAAGCTCCTGGTAGAGGGAGAGATTTCAAGTGGGGAGAGAGATGCTCTCTCTGTTCCTCTCCTGGTCTTTCCCCGTCTCCTCCTCTA
>CAUYRH010123030.1:0-11215 GCA_963574655.1 Perodicticus potto | reverse complement strand
TCTGAAAAAGTCTTTATTTCTCCCTCTTATAAGAAACTTAATTTTGTAGGATATAAAGTTCTAGGCTGGCCATTATTCTGTTTGAGAAGACTAAGAATTGGGCCCAGTCTCTTCTGTTTTTTTTTTTTTTTTTTTTTTTTTAAAAGAGACAGAATCGCACTTTATTGCCCTTGGTAGAGTGCCGTGGCATCACACAGCTCACAGCAACCTCCATCTCCTGGGCTTAGGCGATTCTCTTGCCTCAGCCTCCTGAGTAGCTGGGACTACAGGTGCCCGCCACAACGTCTGGCTATTTTTCTGTTTTTGGAGTTCGGCCAAGGTCGGGTTTGAGCCTGCCACCTTCAGTATATGGGGCTGGCGCCCTATTCGATGAGCCACAGGCCCATTTTTTGTTTTTTGTTTTTAGAGACAGAATCTTACTTTGTCGCCCTTGGTAGAGTACCATGGCGTCACAGCTCACAGCAACCTCCAGCTCTTGGGCTTAGGCTATTCTTTTGCCTTAGCTTCCTGAGTAGCCGGGACTACAGGCACCCACCACAACACCGGCTAAGTTCTGCTGACTTGTTAAGTCTCAGTTGAGAAATCTGATGAGTTTTTTTCTTTGTTAAGTTACTTGATGTTTTCACCTTATGGTTAGTAGGAGTTCCTCTTTCATTTTAACTTTGGCCAATCTGATGACTATAAATCATGGTGTTTGCCTCTTAGTAATCAATCTCCCAGGAGTCCATTGTGCTTCTAGTACCCAGATGGCCTAAATTTCTAGCAAGACCTGGGAAATCTTCCTCAGGTATTCCTTCAAATAGGTTTTCCAGACTTTGTGTATTTTCCTCTTCACCCTTAGGAATGCCTATATTTTTATGTTGGGCATCTTTTTATAAGCCCATATTTCTTGTAGGCTTTGTTCATTCCTCTTAGTACTATGTTCTTTCTCTGTGACCAACTTTTTTAATTTGAAGGTATTGTCTTTTAGCTCTGAAATTCTTTCTTTTTTTTTTTTGAAGACAGAGTCTCACTATGTTGCCCTCGATAGAGTGCCGCAGTGTCACAGCAACCTCAAAATCTTGGGCTTGGGCTCGGCACCTATAGCTCAGCAGCTAGGGTGCCAGCCACATACACTGGAGCTGGTGGGTTCAAATCCAGCCCAGGCCTGCTAAACAACAACAACAACTACAACCAAAATATAGCCTGGCATTGTGGCAGGCACCTGTAGTCCCAGCTACTTGGGAGACTGAGGCAAGAGAATCACTTAAGCCCAAGAGTTTGAGGTTGCAGTGAGTTGTAACGCCAAGGCACTCTACCCAGGGCGAGAGCTTAAGACTCTGTCTCAAAAAAAATTTACAAAGTTGAAAAATTGGAAACTCTTGGGCTTACACCACTCTCTTGCCTCAGCCTCCCAAGGAGCTGAGACTACACCTGCCATAATGCCTTGCTATTTTTTTTGTTGCAGTTGTCTTGTTGTTAAGCTGGCCCAGGCCGGTTTCGAACCCGCCAGCCTTGGTGTATAAGGTTGGTGCCATAACCACTGTTCTGTGGGTGCCAAGCCATCTGAAATTCTTTCTTTGGCCTGATCTAGCCTGTTTTTAAGGCTTTCCACTGTGTCAATTTGCATTCTGTAGAGTGACTTTTTCAATTGCAGAAGCTGATTTTCTGATTTTCTCAGGGCTTGATTTTCTTTTTAATTTAATTTAATTTTTTTTTTTTTTTTGAGACAGAGTCTTACTATGTGGCCCTTGGTCGAGTACCATGGCATCACAGCTCACAGCAACCTCAAACTCTTGGGCGTAAGTGATTCTCTTGCCTCAGCCTCCCAAGTCGCTAGGATTACAGGTGCCCACCACAACACTCGGCTACTTTTTTGTTGTTCTAGCTGTCATTGCTGTTTAGCTGGCCCAGGCCAGGTTTGAACCCGCCAACTTCAGTGCACATGACTGGCGCCATAACCACTGTGCTACGGTGCCAAACCTTAATTTAATTTCTTTAGTAAAGTTTTCATTCATTTCTTGCACTGTGTTTGTGGTTTCTTTGTATTGGGTTTCTATTTTCTCTTATATTTCACCAAGCTTCCTTACATTCTGTATCCAAAATTTTCTATCAGTCATTTCAATATTCTTGCTTTGGGTGGTTTCCACTGGTACTCTAGGGGTATTCTTTCACTCTAATTTTTCATGTTTCCAGAGTTCTTCTGCTGATCCCTTGTTTTCTTTTTTTAAAATATTATTTTTTCTTTCATTTGTTTAATTGGCATAATTGTATAATACATATTTATGGGGTATACAGTGATATTTCAATATATATAGTGATCAGATCAAGGTAATTAGCATATCCATTATCTCAAACATTTATCATTTCCTTGTATTGGGAACATACATAACATCTTTTAGTTATTTGGAACTATATATTATTGTTAACTGCAGTCATCCTATAGTGTTACAAAACACTGAAACTTTATTCCTCCTGTCTAGCTGTAACTTTGTATCCTGTAACAAATCTCTCCGTGTCCTTTGGTTCTCTCTATCCTTTCTAGCCTCTAGTAGCTAGCCTTCATTCTACTTTTTACTTCTATGAAATCAACCTTTTTTATGAGTGAGAACAACTGGTGTTTAACTTCGTGTTCCTGGTTTATTTCACTTAACATTTCTTCCAGTTACATTCATGTTGCTGTCAATGTCAGAATTTCATTCTTTGTTAAGGGTGACTAGTATTCCTGTGTGTGTGTGTGTGTGTGTGTGTGTGTGTGTGTGTGTGTGTGTGAAAGAGAGAGAGAGAAACTACATTTTTCTTTATCCATTCATCTACAGTTAGACACCAGGATTGATCTGATATCCTGGTTACTAGGTGCAGATGTCTGATATATTGATTTCCATTTTTTTAGATAAATGCTCAGTAGTGGGATTGCTGGATCCTGCTGTTTTCTAATTTACATTCCTTAATAGTGCCAGATTTATTTTTCTAATATATGAATTTTATATCTCAGTACCTTATTTAAAAGTATTTTGCATAAAACTATATTCTATAACTTTGTGCCTAATGATCCTTTACCATCTACCTGATCCCTAACATACTGGCCTATTAACTAAACAGATCATGGTCGTTCAAATTTTGTTCATTCAATTTCCTCTATCTAGAATGGCTTTCCCCATCTTATCTTCCTGCTGAATTCTTACTAATAAACTTAGAAACACAACTCACATGTCCTCTTTGAGCAGAATAAATTGCTCTTTCAAATGTATTCTCATATGCTGTTTGCAACTCTACTATAGCACTCACCACCCAATATTATAACTATACATGAATCTCTCCCCTTCTCTCCCTCACTCCTGGCAGTTATGCTGGAATAACTCAAAGGCTAGGACTCATGTTTATTTATATACCAGAAAACTAAATAATATGTATTACATTATACAAAGTCAATGTCCTTTGACTAAAGTATGCATTCACTGAAATGAAAGCCAGAAAACCTAAAGAATAATCCCTGATCAATCAAGAATTTTGTCCCTCAAGTTCTGCTACAGAAAAAGTATGGCACTAGCTAACATAAGGTAACACACTGAATTGGGAGCAGACTGGTATTCTACTACACTCAGATACTTTGTAGCTAAAGAGATCCACCAGAAATACAGTGTATTGAAAGGGAAATATGTAAAAAGATCAGACTAGATTCAAAAGGAGAATGGCAGGAGTTTCTGAATAACTTCTCAAAGTAATAAAATATGAGATCTGAGAAGAAGAAAGAATAAAGGCTTCTTCCCCCAAGACTAGGAGAAAGACTAGTCTAATATCTACCGTGATATATATCCACTAACTGACTCAACTTTGAGTTTCAATGGACTGACCCTTAAAGGGGTTAGTGTTAAACACATTAGTAAGTAAACCCTTCTATTTCTTTCCTTTTTATTTATTTATTTATTTATTTATTTTGAGACAGAGCCTCAAGCTGTTACCCTGGATAGAGTGCTGTGGCATCAAAGCTCACAGCAACCTCCAATTCCTGGGCTCAAGCGAGTCTCCTGCCTACCCTGGATAGAGTGCTGTGGCATCAAAGCTCACAGCAACCTCCAATTCCTGGGCTCAAGCGAGTCTCCTGCCTCAACTTCCCAAGTAGCTGGGACTACAGGTGCCCGCCACAATGCCTAGCCACATTTTTTTGGTTGCAGCCATCATTGTTGTTTAGTGGGCACAGGCTGGATTCGAACCTGCCAGCTCAGGTGTACGTGGCTTGCGCCTTAGCCTGTTGAGCCACAGGCGCTGAGCCAACCCTTCTATTTCTATATGCCCTGAGCAATAGAGAGCCAAAGTAATGTTTCAGAAACAGAAGAAACTTCCAGTATGGACATCTCTGCCATCTTAAGATCATGTCTGCCCAAGATAAAAGGACTTTCTTACACAAGAGCCAAGGAAACCATCATGTTTGGGGCAGACAAGGTTTAGCGAACAACAATGTATTTATTGATTCTAAATTGTATTCCTTGATTGGTGAATTAGGAGACATGAAACCCATCCCATATTTTGAACTTAATTGAAACCTTGCAGCAAAGCACTTCACCAGTCTCTGGTCTATAGGAGTAGCTTAGTAATCTTCATTTTGGCAAAGTTATTAGTATACTTTTGTTTAGTCAGAAGTCTACCATAACATACAGCCCTGAGATAAAGAGAGAATAAATAAAACTTTGAAGATAACTTTGTACTCAAACTCTATTCATGTAATCAAATAACAGGTACTCAAAGTACTTTCAAACTGTAACCCCTTTCCAAGTCTGTTTCAATAAAAACCTTACTTCTCAGAACTTTTTTTTATTCTTTTAGTTTGCTTCAATTTAAGTTTCAGGGTCATACTTCTTTCCTCTTCAAGAAGCACAGGCCCAGAACTATTGTGAGCTCCTCTCTCGGTCCTTAGACCTCAAAATTAACTTTTGTGAAATCCATTTATTCACACATCAACTGTGAATAAAGAACACAAATGCAACTGTAAAGATAATTATTCACTACCTTTTCAAGGTGACAACAGGTACAGTAAATAAAGATGAAAATAAAACACACAAGGGTAAAACAATTTTAAAAACTTTCAACAATAAATTCTGAACATAATCTAGCCCCTCCACAATTTAACAATAATGAAAGAAGTACTTATTTTTGGAATACTTAGTCAAATTTTATAGCAAGAGTATATATATTTAAGCATAGTTAAGACCAATGAACTTGTTTTCAAATGTTCTGATACTATACATACCAATTAAGTTAAACTAGAAAATCAAACTCAAACGCATGCAAAGTGTTTTATATTTACTGCTCAGAAAGCACAAGTGTGCTAGACCTTTTCATAATATTATTTTTCATATAGTAAAAAAAAAAAATTCAAATGCAAAGGCTTACCTGAGAAGAATGACCTATTTGTTCTTTTAGACCATTTGAAGCATTCAGATTAAGAAAGCAGTTAGTATCTTTTCTCTTTTTTTGAGACAGAGTCTCAAGCTGTCACTCTGGGTAGAGGGCCATGGACTCATCATAGCTCACAACAACCTCCAACTCTTGGGCTTAAGAGATCCTCTTGCCTCAGTTTTTCTATCTTTTTAGTAGAGACAAGTTCTCACTCTTGGTCAGACTGGTCTTCAACTCATGAGCTCAAACAATCCACTCACCTCAGCCTCCCAGAGTGCTAGGATTATAGGTGTGAGCCACTGGGCCTGGCCATCAGTTAATATCTTATATGTTTTTTTCCTTACCTGCCTAAAGTTACGTGAAAGTGATTATTCAACTACTTACCTAAAACTTCACTCATAAACAGCATGTGTGCTGCTATAAAACTTGAACTATCATCTAAGAACTATAATCTCATTTTCACATTAAAAAATACCAAAATAAACAGCAAAAAGAGATCACTTTTGACTGAAAGACTGTCAGGTTGACATAAATAGTATATATTCAATTTAGTATGCAACTGTAGCATAATTATACATAACATGACTCATTTGAAATCATTTTCACTTATTTGGAGTTCGTAAGCCAATTATTTAGCTGCACTCCAACTTTACCTATTAATTGAGAAAAAACTAAAACCCAGGCCAACTGAACTACAATATAACTGAAACACTATTTATAATTAACAAACGCAATTTTTAACATGGTTTGACAACTGGTTTAAAAGGCCACAAGCAAGAATTTCACATTTGCAAGATAACACATTGATCATCTTCAAAAAATAATGCTATAAATATATTTGCGATTGCAAATTGATCTAGTTAAATGTCAAACTTCAGTCAGTTTGACTTTGCTATTATCCTAAAATTTTTAAAATGTTTCTTTACTGTAAACATGGAAGGAACTAAAATCAATCAGAACTTTCATAAAGGGACCGGGTACAGTGGCTCACGCCTATCATTCTAGCACTCTGGGAGGCCGAGGCAGGTGGATTAACTGAGCTTGAGGCTAACATAAGCAAGAGTGAGACCTCATCTCTACTAAAAATAGAAAAACTGGCTGGGCATTATGGCTGGTGCCTATAGCCCCAGCTACTTGGGAGGCTGAGGCAAGAGGATTGCTTCAGCCCAAGAATTTGAGGTTTCTGTGAGCTATGATGGCATAGCACACTACCGAGGGTGATCAAAGTGAGACTCTGTCTCAAAAAAAAAAAAAAAAAAACAAACTTTCATAAAGGTTACCATAGAAATAAATTTAAAAAAATATTTTACTAAAAATAGTTTTCACTTACCAACTTCATATATATCTGAAAATCATGTAAAGGTAAATTACATAATATGGCACAATTTTGTTCTTGAAATAAGTTCCAGAAAAAAATATATACGATAATACCATGTATATATAATATATACATGCAAAAATAATTGTTTTCCATCCAAAAATGAATTTTATTTTTATCATTTCTTTTATTGTTAGGGATTCCAAAGATCCAGGTTATAATAATTGCCCAAAAAATATAATTCTAAAAGACCAAAAAATGTGAAGGGAATGTAAAATGAGATATATGATACCATGATGCTTTATATTTCATAAAAAGAACATAATCATGTGCCATTTATATTATTAATAATTTACAGCAAAGAAAGTTTATAAATTAAATCTTTAATTTATAAATTAATTAATTAATCTTCCTATTTACTTAGTGTATAATCTTACAGATGTCTTTTGGTTAAATGATTCTGGCCAAATGACATAAACATACTCATATTTAAGAATATACCAATTCACTGGAGGTTGCTGTGAGCTGTGACGCCACAGCACACTACCGAGGGTGACAAAGTTAACACTCTGTCTCTTAAAAAAAAAAAAAAGAATACAGCAATTCAGCTGGACTCAGAGGCTCACACATGTAATCCTAGCACTCTGGGAGGCCAAGGTAGGTGGATTGCCTGAGCTCAGTTGTTCCAGACCAGCCTGAGCAAGACAGAGACCCCGTCTCTACTAAAAAGGAAAAACTGAGACAAGAATATAGCTTAAGCACAAGAGTTTGAGGTTACTGTGAGCTATGATGCCACGGCAGTCTACCAATGGCAACAAAGTGAGACTCTATCTCAAAAAAAAAAGAATATAGCAACTCAGCCAGACGTAGTGGGATGCACCTGATGCACCTGTAGTCCCAACAACTCAGAAAGCCTGAACCCAGGAGTTCAAGCCTAGGCAACACAGAAAGATCTCTAAAAATTAAATGATTAACTAATTTAAAATAATAACTTCTTTCTGAATGCTTACTTTAAAAATTATCATTCAGGCTCAGTGCCTGTTGCTCAAGCGGCTAGGGCGCCAGTCATATACATTGGAGCTGGCGGGTTCGAATCTAGCCCGGGCCTGCTAAACAACGACAACTATAACCAAACAATAGCCAGGTGTTGTGGTGGGCGCCTGTAGTCCCAGCTACTTGGGAGGCTGAGACAAGAGAATTGCTTAAGCCCAAGAGTTTGAGGTTGCTGTGAGCTGTAACACCAAGGCACTCTAGCTGTAACACCAAGGGCAATAGCTTAAGACTGTGTCTCAAAAAAAAAAAAAATTATTATTCATTGAATAATAATCTCCCCAAAAAACAGTTTTACCAGTCAAAAAGTAAATGAGGCAATTTTAGTAAGCTCAAAGAAATTTATTTATTTATTTATTTATTTTGAGAAAGAGTGTTATCATGTCATCCTCAGTAGAGTGCTGTGATGTCATAACCACTGTGCTATAGGTGCCGAGCCAGAAATTATTTTGATCTTAATACTTTTAACATTACTTCATTTCTTCAAACTATTTTACACTTTAATTCCTAAGTAGTTCTTCATTTCCTACATTAATAGCTTAAGAACCCTATCCTAAAAGATGGGGGTATGCATCCTAACATTCTTCATGGCTTTATTGATATATTCATTTTTGATTTCTGATTCCAAATATTGACTTGAAAGGAGTAGGTGAAGAATCTCAAATACAATTTTTTTTTTTGAAACAGAGTCTTACTCTTTCACCCTAGGTAGAGTGCCGTGGCATCATCATAGCTCACAGCAACCTCAAACTCTTGGACTCCAGTGATCTTCCTGCCTCAGCCTCCCAAGTAACGGAGACGACAGACACCACCACAATGCCTTGCTAGTTTTTCTATTTTTAGTAGAGATAGGGTCTCTTTCTTGCTCAGGCTGGTCTCGAACTCCTGAGCTCAAGCAATCCACCCGCCTCAATCTCCCAAAGTGCAATGATTACAGTGCCACCGTGCCTGGTTCACAAATACAATTTTATAGTCATAATGTTTTACAAAGTTCAAAAATCAAGACTGTGGAAAAATGTTTTCTTTTTTTTTTTTTTTTTTTTTTTTGCAGTTTTTGGCCAGGGCTGGGTTTGAACCCACCACCTCCAGCATATGGGGCCGGCACCCTACTCACTGAGCCATAGGCGCCACCCTGGAAAAATGTTTTCAAGTTAGAACAGAGACATAAGGTTATACATTTACTATTACTATAAAAGGAAAATCATGACCACTTTGAAAATGACAACTGCTGGAAACAGGACAGCAAAGTTAGACAAATGGGGAATAGAAAGTGAAAGACAGAAACATGTTCCATCATATGGCAATAGTGAAAGGTACTGTAAAGGTGGAAAAGGTAAAAGGAATTATGACTTGGCTATTCATAACACCTCGCAGAAAACAAACAGAACCACAAAAACAGCACCAAAATGTACATTAGTACCTATACATTGCTGGAAAGCTCAAAAATTAAAATAAGTGATTAGGGGAAATCATTATTTGTAAAGGGACAGAGAGGGAGTTGTAGAGGACACCAATTACATTGCAATCCTACTCCTTTTCATACAAAAAGAGCTACTCCTTTCCTGGACAGTCATCAAATTTTCAGACTATATATATATATGTATATATAAAATATAAAAAAAGAGAGTATGTCACCTTGGCCTTCCAAAATGAAAACAGCAGATTAAAGACATACATCATATTGGTAAAAATAATTATCCAACCAGTAATTTAGCAACTTAAGAAAATGTCACAGAACATTAGTTTACATGAAGATATAAAAATGTATGCATGTGTACATTTTAGGTAAACTACCATAAAAGGTTGGTAATACCTGTATAGACCTTCAGTAGCAAGACTACAGTTTTACCTCTAGAGGGCGAACTTGGTCTTCTGGAAAAACTCCAGATAAGAAAAGCTACTTTCAGACATTACAAAAAAAAAAAAAAAAAAAAAAAAGGAGCTAAAATTTAAGATGTCACAATGGCAGAGGTTCCCACCATTTTTTGGTTAACAATGCCCTTAAGGCTCGGCACTCGTAGTTCAGTGATTAGGGCGCTGGGCACATGCACTGGGGCTGGTGGGTTCAAACTGGCCAGGGCCTGCTAAAACATCAATGACAACAATAACAACAACAACAAAAAATAGCTGGACGTTGTGGCAGGTGCCTGTAATTCCAGCAACTTGGGAGGCTGAGGCAAGAGAATGGCTTAAGCCCAGGAGTTTGAGGTTGCTATGAGCTGTGATGTCACTGCACTCTACTGAGGGCCACATAGTGAGACTCTGTCAAAAAAAAAATGCCCTTAATATCTCAGTAACTTTTTTATGGCAACCTCTAAACCAAAAGAAATCCAAAATGGTTCTGTATAATAAGTAGCTATGTGGGAACAATTTAATAAAGATTTATAACCTAACGGTAACTACTTAATGTTGGAACTATGTACTATTTTAAATTAACAGTCCCCATAGCTCAGTGTTTAGGGTGCCGGCCACATATACCAGGGCTGGTGGGTTCAAACCTGGCCAGGGCCTGCTAAACAACGACAATACAAAAAAATAGCCGGCATTGTGACGGGCACGTGTAGTCCCAGTTACTTGGGAGGCTGAGGCAAGAGAATAGCTTAAGGCCAAGAGTTTGAGATTGCTGTGAGCTGTGATGCCACAGCACTCTACTGAGGAAGAGATAGTGAGACAGCACACAGCTTGAAAATATGTACTTTAAATACCAGTAGTAAACTAGTTACTATTTTAATTACCTATAAAAAAAAATCAACTGTATTGATGATTTTGTTGTATCTATCTACTCTTTTTGTCTTTCTTTTTTTTTTTTTTTTTTTAAGAGACAGAGTCTCACTTTGTCACCTTCGGTTGAGTGCTTTAGCATCACAGCTCACAGCAACTTCCAGCTCCTGGGCTTAGGCGATTCTCTTGTCTCAGCCTCCTGAGTAGCTGGGACTATAGGTGCCCACCACAATGCCCAGCTATTTTTTTTTTGGTTGTAGTTTGGCCGGGGCCGAGTTTGAACCCACCACCCTCAGTATATGGGGCTGCCACCCTACTCACTGAGCCACAGGCACCGCCCTTGTCATTTATTTTTTATTTGTATATATTCACAGGGGTCCAAGTGCAATTTTGTTACAATGATATACTGCTTTGTGAATTTAGGGCCTTCAGCGCACATATCACTGAAGCAACACACATTTTACCCACCCAGCAACCTTCCATCATCTACCATCACCCCAGTAATGTTTTTAAAGTTCTAAAAATTATTACCTGGAAAACCAGTTTTTCTTTTAAGCAATAATGAAATACTACTAAATCTGTTTTTTTTTTTTTAGACAGAGCCTCAAGCTGTCACCCTGGACAGAGTGCCGTGGCATCCACAGCTCACAGCAACCTCCAACTCCTGGGCTCAAGCGAGTCTCTTGCCTCCGCCTCCCAAGTAGCTGGGACCACAGGCGCCCGCCACAACACCCGGCCATTTTTTGGTTG
>CAUYRH010123029.1:0-11930 GCA_963574655.1 Perodicticus potto | reverse complement strand
GGTAGTTTTGATTTGCATTTCTCTGATGATTAAGGATAATGAGCATTTCTTCATGTGTCTGAAGGCCGTGCACCTGTCTTCTTTAGAGAAGTTTCTTTTCAGATCTTTTGCCCATCCTGAGATGGGATCTCTTGTTCTTTTCTTGCAAATATGTTCAGCTTGGCCATGAACCTTGGCTCTGGTCAAAGCCCTATGAGAAGACATGCTGCTTACCTTACCTGAGCAGAAGATTTGGGGGACATCACTTGTTTCCATCAGCTCCCTGGCTTTTTCCTCAAGGTCATGAAAATGGCATATCCTATAAAGAGACATAAGAAGACATGGGGAGTTAAGCCAAGCACAGCCAAACAAAGCCATAGAAGCTGCAGTTGACCCACTAATGCCAATCTATAACTTGCACAAAAAATAAAAGTTTGTTTTTGTGAACCAATGCGATCTGGAGGTAGTGTGTTACTGCAGCAAAGCTGATTTGCAGATAGGAATTTAATGACAATAAAAGAACAATGTTATGTTACTATCCAAAATGACGAGATTAGCCCACTTCCCACACGCCTATTGTGAAATTTTGTTCTTGGGTCCCAAAAGAGCACTGTTTATGCTCAAGGTTTCAAATAAATCACTTCAGCCCTATCTAGCTATTAGGACTTACTGCCATTTCAAGGGGACACTGGCTTTCAGCTCTTTCCTTGTTCTCAAATAACACTGTTGAAAAATCAAAACCAAACAAACAAAGAAAAACCTCCTTCTTTCACTGCTTGCCAGAAAATAGCAATGCATATCTATTTAGAAGCCAGCAGTATTCACCAGCCCACTAGCTCTGCGAACAGCCAAATTCTGAAATGCATACAGATAGCGAGGGCATCCTGTTCTATCCCCATTTTATAGATGAGGAAATGGAATTTCAGAGTGATAATTTTAATAAGTTTCCAAAGTCAATGTTATGAGTGAATTGTCTTCCTTCAAAGTCATATGTTGAAACTCTACCCCTTAGTATGTCAGGATGTAACCGTATTTGGACATAGAGCCTTCAAAGAGATGACTAAGTTAAAATGAGTCACTTAGGGTGACCTATAATTCAATCTAACTGGTGTTCTTACAATAAGAAGAAAATTAGACATTCAAAGAACACCAGGAAAAGGTCATGGGAGGACACAGCACGAAGGTAACATAGCAAGAAGATGCCAAGGAGAAAGGTCTCTGAAGAAACTGAACCTGCTGATGTTTTGATCTTGGACTTCTAACTCCAGAAAGAGAGAAGAGAGTTAGAAGTCCAAGATCTTAGACTTTCTAACTCTGAGAAAATTTATTTCTATTGTTTAAAATTCTTGGTCTGTGGTATTTTGTTATGGCAGCCCCAGAAAACTAGTCCAATCACGGTTAGTAAGTAGCTAATGTGAATTTCAAATTTAATCTGCAGGAGTCCAAAGCTTTGTTCTTTCAACACTAGTAACTTGCCTGCCTCTTCTTAAACCAGTGTTAACTTAATACCCATGTGTTTCTATATACAGAGAGGAGCCTACTGATAATAACAGCTAAATACAAAAGATGTAAAGCCTCCATCTCTTTTTATGATGAATAGTATTCCATGGTCTACATATACGGTAATTTATTTATCCATTCATGAGTTGATGGGCACTTGGTTATTTCCACATCTTGGCAATTGTGAATTGAGCTGCCGTAAACATTCTAGTGCAAATATTCTTATGGTAAAATATATTTTTTCTTTTCTTGTGGTTAGATCCTTCGTAATGAGATTTCTGGATCAAATGGATAGTCTAATTTTAGTTCTTTGATGATTCTGCATACATATTTTGTATTTACTTGGAAGGATTTGGAGAACATCCTCCTAAGTAAAGTATCACAAGAATGGATAAGCAAATATCCAATGTACTTAATACTAATATGAAGCCAGTAGATGAACAACTACACACCTACAGGAGAGAAAAACACAACCACATCGAGTAGGGGGAAGAGGAAGGAGGCAAAGGAGAGATAAGAGGGCGTTTGGTGTTTTATCACCTTAGGGATACAACATAGGGATATATGCACACTTCTTGGGTAAAGGGCTCAATTACAATTTGGATTTTACCTAACAAATGCAGACATGGTAACCTAATTATTTTCACCCTTATATCAATCTGACATATTAAAAAAATTTAGAAAAGTTCAACTACAAATTCAACTTTACCTAACAAATAAATGTAAACAATGCACCCTAATCATTTATACCCTCATATTAATCGGAATTTTAAACATAATAAGAGCTAAACCAGCATTTGTTCAGCACTTACTATACATTACTGTGTAAAGAGCTTTCTATGCAAACACCCTGAATCTTGCTACAAGAAATGAGTAAGCTGCTAGAATGGAAGTCAACTACCCTTTCAAGTTCTGCTCACAATCCCAGACTCAGTTTTCCATTTCCATTCAGACCCCACTCTAACATTGATACTCCTTCTAAGACTTTCCATAAGACCTAGCATTTCTATCATAATTCTTACCAAGTTTTTGAATTGTTCACATCCTTGTCCATATTGGACACTGAGTTCTTCGACATCAATGTCTGTTTTCATTTTTCTTTTGTCCTCACTATCTTGCAGAGTATCTGGCACATTATAAGCTTTCACTATTTTTTGTTGCTCTTGAATTAATGCATTGCAGCTTCCTGTTACCATTTGTTAACAAAGAAAGGTGAAAATAAAAGATAATCCATGTGATGTGAAATTGTTCTTTATTAAATGTATGATCCCCAAATGAGCAAAATCCTCCTCTTTTCTTGGGAGGAAGTAGTCCTACTTCAAAGTATGTGAAACATTTTCAAGCAATTTTGTGGAAACATTTTGCATAAGAACAAAATGGTATGAGTCAGAGAAAAATGATTTTATTTTTACCATATTTTTGCCACTTTCTGGGATTTTTCCCTATATTATTTTTACTTTCATCATGTAAAAATCTATCATCGCCACTCTCAGTTTGGAAGCAAGAGGCACTAATAGTAGATGGTTATTCTTTGATAAATATTTGATAAATGAATGAAAGTAAATATCAAATATGATATGAATGAATGAAAGTATTTATGATATAAATGAATGAAAGTAAATATCAAATATCAAATATTCCCTTGCTTTTCTTTTGGTGTGATAAGATAATCCTCCAATGATCACTCTATTTCTCTACTTCTCTTGACAAAAAGTCTTCTTAAGTTGCCTAACCTGCACTGTCTCCACTCAGTCACATCCAGTTTAGTTTTTTCTCCCCTTCCAGGTAGACTTCAGATCTCACTAGTGCTCCAATATCTCTCCCACAAAGCCATCAGTGACTCAATGTTGCCATATCCAACGAACACTTTTTTTGCCCTCATCTGTCTTAACTTCTCCACGGCTTTTGACACATTGACCACTCCATCTTTCCTAAAATATCTCCTTCTAGGCTTTTGTATAAGTCATACCTCTTTGTCTCTTCTGGTTGCAAGTAATAGGAACACAGCTCAACCCAACTTATGTCAACACAAAAGGAATGTATTGGCTCTTTTATCCAGGAAGTTTAAGAGTTTGGGGAACGATGCTGGTTTAAGGCACCATTGACTCTAGAGGTTCAAACAATATTATCAGAAATCTATTTTTCTCTATCTCCCAGCTTACATTTCTATTGTTATCTTGATTTTTAGGTAGGTGAACCTCAGGTGGTAACAAAGAAGGTCATTGGCAGTTCTAGACTGTTATCAATTATCCTCTTACCAAAAAATTTAAAAGTCCCTTTTTCTGTGAGTTTCAGCAGAAGTTACCACAATACTTCCATTGAGCAAGGCAGGTGCTGAGCCCAACCTAGCACTGGGGGATGAGGCAGGGTGTTGTGTCCTAGGAAGGAATCAGCCTCAACTGAACTGCATGGACTAAAATGTAAGGTAATATAGTCATGCTAAAAAAGTAAAAAAGAAAAGAAAATACATACACACAGAGAGACACAGAAATAGACACAAACATACACACCATAGTTAGTGCAACACCCCTCTCTCTTCTGTTTTTCTTCTTATATTCCTGTCTGCTCTTTCTCAGTCTCCTCCCTTGTCTTCATCTCTCAGTGTCAAAGTAACACTGAGCTTTGACCTGAATTGTCTTTTCTTTATTTTTTTTTTTGAGTTTCTATAGCATATTTTATATCTATTACATATGTCATTTGACAGCAGGTGAGGGATCATCTTTTCTTCTCTACTCACCTCCTATTCCTACTGCTGACTAGAACTCTTCTAGTGCCACAACTTCCAATTTTATTCAACATGCTGTCTCCCCAGATTTATGGTTCCAGGTGCAAGTTCCTCCTTGAATAACAAATGCAGACTGATTACTTGAAATTTCCACATAAACTCTATATACATATCACAAATTTGGAAGGATGTTCTTATTTCCTTCTCTCCAAAGCTATTATTTTCGCTGGTCTTTAGCATCTCAGCATTAATCACTGCTTTAATCCAAAAATTTGGAAAACAACCATGTCTCCTAATTCAATTCCCGTATCTAACTCACCAGCAAATCACATAAATGATAGCTCCAAAGTATATCTCAAATCCATCTTTTCACCCATCCATCAACACCCTATCTAAGCCACCCTCCTCTCTCACTCAGACAACAGCAGTCGCCTACTCAACTAAATTGTCTTCTTGCTTCTATTCTTCCCTTCTGCTAATGCAGTTTTCCACTCAGAAATTGGAGTGATTTTCCTGACATCTCTTAGCTCATCTCCTTAAGCTTTCAATGTCCTTCACAGCATTAAAGCAATACTGCTCTCCTTGCTGTTCCCCTAGTAGGACAACCAATTTTCTTTCTTAGAATCTTTGCATTTGGGCTTGCTATGCTGTTCTTCCAGTTCTTTGCATTTTTCAGTTGTTAAAGCTTAAATAGCTTCTCTTTAGAAGGGCCTTCCTTTATCACTTGTCTTACGGTGGGCTGCCACCAGAAAATAGCATAAACTGGCTTATAAATAACAGAAATGGATTTCTCAGAGTCCTCAGAGCTACAGAGTTCAATATGAAGGTGGCAGCAGATTTGGTATCTGGTCTTGTGAGTACCCACTTTGGGTTCATAAAAAGTCATCTTCTCACTGTGTCCTCATGTGGCAGAAGGAGCAAAAGAGCCCTCTGGGGTCACTTTTAGATGTGCACTAATGGCTTCATGAGGGCTTTGTCCTATGACCAAAGGACCTCACTGAGGCCTCACACCCAAATCTCATGTACCATCATATTGGGGATTAAGTTTTAGTAGATAAATTTGGGAGACCCGTAAACATTCAGTCTATAGTACCACTTCAAGTTGACATCATCCTTAATTCTCTTAATTCATAACTCACTGGAAAGAATGCCAGCCCCTGAAATATAGATTTTTGTTTTATATATCACTAAATTTCCAGAACCTAGAAGAGTGCTCAGTCATTAAAAATCTATGTGAATGAATGAGGACTCCACTTATTTCTTTCATGGCATTCATTACAATTTGTCAGTTCCTTTCTTCTTACTTGATTACTTGATTGATTGATTTTCTCTCAACTTGAATGTCTAAGAAGACTCACTCTCTCTCCAGTGCCTGATTCAACACCTTAACAAACATTGAATACTACATTCTTATTGGATGAATAATGTAATGAATGCTTATCAGTGATTGTTTCCTGAACTGAAGCAGAGACTATTACCAAAAATGCTTTCTTCTTGACTCTTTCACTACAAAAGAAAAAAATGAAATTATGTCAATTACATTATAAAAGGGATCTCTATGCCTCGGTCAACATTTGCCAGTTTGAAATAGGGATGTATAGAGTTAATTGAGCTGGAGGTGGGGAGATTTATAACATTATGAATCCTTAAAAAGTTAACTTTTAACAATACATAAAGTAATACATTTTTATAACCTCATACTATATGAAAATATTCATTGAAATGAAGCCAAAAATATTATGCCTGTAGTCCTAGCCATCTGGGAGGCCATGGCAGGAGAATCCCATGAGCTCAGGAATTTGAGAGCAGCATGAGGAAGAACAAGACCCCATCTCTACTAAAAATAGAAAAATTAACTGGGTGTTGTGGTCAGTAACAGTAGTCCCAGCTACTCGGGGAGACTGAGGCTAGATGACCACTTGAACCCAGGAATTTGAGGGTTTAGCCAGGATTTTGAGGTGTCAGGCATGACTGACACCACAGCTCTCTAGCCTGGGTAAAAGAGTGAGACTCTGTCTTAAAATTAAATAAATAAATAAATAAATAAGCAAGTAAATAAAGATTTAATTATTAAGACTAAATGTGAATAAGGTTAGGTGCAAATTCTGTAAAAGGACATACAAAGGTCATTACAGAACCTTGCCTTCTCAGTCTCTACACTTCTGTAGACTCCCTCGTTCACTATTTTTAGTCTTCAGACCCTGGTGCTTTCTTGCTTTTATTCCCCTTCTCATTGGTGTCACTCCCATCCTTTCTTTCCCTAGAGAATTTCTACTTACCTTAAGAATAAATGTCCATGCTACAGAAGCTCTCCTCAAATGTTTGCTCTCCTTTCCTCTCTGCTCTCACTATATTTTCCCATATTCTTATCATAACATTTATTAGTTGCATGCATATACATGCACACATGTACAAATGTGTGTATATATCTTATCTTGTAATTTATATGTCTTTCTTCCCTCTTAGACTCTTAGACTCTAAAATTCTGGGCCCCTGACTTACTCATTCTTTTTAAAACTTCAAATAACTACTGTGTCAATGGCATGTAGGTAGTACCAAAAAATGTAGCTGAATATAGAATTAATGTGGCTGTCAAATATTATAATGAGTCAGTGATATTTCTTGTAGTCAAATTTGTTGTTGAAGAGGCAAAATAGTTATTCTTATGTCATTTCTATTTTTGTCAAGCACTTCTATTTTAATTCTCTCATCTTACTTTCATGATATATGCCATGGATAATAATAAATTATCCCCTTCTTATATGGATGCAAATATATGGATATATTATATGGATGCAAAAATCAGGTACAGTCACCAATTTATGCTCAATACCTGATAATTATCATTAAAAAATTCCATTTTTCCTGACTCCTAGCCACATTATCTTCCAACTGTACCATACATTTGTTTTCAACTTTGATTCAAGACAGAATCATTAGCACTTGAATTGATATTACAGCAATTTTTTAAAAAAGAAACTGGTTACCAAACAGGAAAAATAATGTTCAATTTTAATAGTAATAAAAGATGTATTTTTGTGTATTAAATTAGCACTAAAATATATTATTGTGAAGAAGGTGTGATGGAATGAATATTACCTTTTTTATTTGTAGAAATAAAAATTTATTTAAAATATCCCTTGGAAAGTAATTTGGATATATTTATTAAGAAATATAAACCATTTAAACACCTCATAAACCCTGTTCTCAGAATGCATATTGTGGTAATAATATGAGCAGCAACCTTATGTACAATCATATTTATTATAGGTAATATAGCATTGTTTACAATAGTATTAAAACATTTTCAAAGATAAAGCTCCAACAATGAAGAATGATAAGGTGATTTGAAGTATAGAGGAATGGTATGATGGCAATAGCAACATCTACAAGTCAATTTTAGTAACAATAAAATCCTTGCAATTTTAATTTTAATAAGATAAAAAGTAATATGTTTTCATAATCTCATACTTTATAAAACTATTAATAGAAATGAAGCCAAAAATATATTAAAATACAAATAGTATTTTTCTTTTGTGGGTGGGACATGGAGATTTTTAATTATTTACTTGTATAGCAGAAAAGTAAAGTAAAAAAATATACTTTTCAGTCTTTTTCAATACAAATCATGCTATAAACACCATAATAATACAGGTTCTAATAAGAAGGACTGAAGATTTAAAAACTTTTAAGCCTCTCTAATACCTATGAAATTTGGTTGCTCATTGAAACTGTGGTAGTTTCCACAAGAAAAGGGTCAAATTACAGAGCTAGCAGGGAAAATCAAGTGTATTACCTAGACCCAGTAATTCCTGTAGCCAAAAAAAAGTAGCTAAAAACTTTTCCAAGCTGTTGTGTAAGGCAAACACTCACTTCCCCAATGACCTCAGATGACATTCTGAACTAAATTTTCCAACTGAATTATATAATATTCTGTACCTCTTTCTTATCATATTGTACCTCCATTTTTATTGATGTTCATATCAAACCTTCTAAATTCTCCATCCAGTTCATCTTTGTAACTTCTCAGTGTCCTGACTTGTTGGTGTAAAGTACTGATAATTTATTGAACTGAATTTGCCTAATTCAATTCAATACTTATCCAGTACTTATCTACTACTCTAATAAGATTTCAAAGCAGAGGAGACTGATGATGAAAGCAGATTATAGGAAGGTGGATGGGGTGATGATGCACAAAATAATTCAAGTTGGAAAAGGCTGGATTTTGGAAGTACCGCTGGATGAGGCACCACTGAAAGATATTGACACTGGCAGACAGATACCGACCAGCCAGAACTGGGATTCTCTCAGGGCTGGAGCAGGGCTCTGGGGTGGTCCCTGAGACAGGACTAAATGAAAATTCTTCAATCACTGGATCCTGTGTGGTTGTTGGAAAGATCCCAAGAGAAGCAAGAGAAGCAATAGGGTGGTGGGTCCTTAGGGACCTCAGGGCAAAGCCAGAGGAAAATATTTCCACACTTCAAAGACAGTGAAGCCTGATGAACACACACCACCTGATGTCTGCTGTGGGCAGATTGTAAAGAACATCTAGAATGCAACGTGAAAAACAAATGAAGACACTTCTCTCATGAGTTGGGAAGAATATTGTCCCTCTTAACAGAAAGAACAGAGTCAGTTTTGATGGTTAAAACAAAATAATAAGATCGAATTTTAGAAAAGCTTAAGTCTGAGGTGCAAAATTGGACTAGTTAAAGGAAAATTGGAGATATATGACTTAAGGGAGGACCTAGTTACTGAACAAAGAATCACTTCCAGCCAGAGGTGGTAAACCATGGGGTAAATTCCACTAGACTCTGAAGAAAAATAAAAAAACAGTAGAAGTAGCAAGATGAGTAGAAAAATGGCACAGAATGTTTAAATGAGGAGCACTTGATAAGTTCTTCCTTCTATTTTCTGAAGTTTCTGTATTTTCTCCACCTACTCTATCATTTCCTTTACAAATGAGGAAAATATTGACTTTTGAAAACTGATTTAATTTTCACAAAATATATTATCTGGAGCAAGGTGCCTTAAAGTATAATCTAAATCACCGAGCTAGCTATGTAAAACTGTTATTTTCTGCTGTTGTTTCAGGCCTGATGACTCAGGATCCCAGGGGATGGTGCCCGGGAATCTGCATTCCCAGGATTCTGCATTTTGGATGCACTTACCAGAGGATTCTCACACACACTGAAGTTTCTGAACCAATGACCCAGAACACAGCAGCGCCGCCCAAGGAACAGTTCCTTATCTCCTCTTGTCATTGATGCTAATCAAGGTGCATTGCTTCCATCTGCCGCTCGGGCTTTCTTCACCTTCCCTGAGTACAGACCTTTCCTCAGGTCCTAGATTCTTTTCAGTATTTCTACTGTGGTTCTGCCTAAAAGAGATTACTCAGTAAACCATTCTGGTTAATGTGTTCTAGGTGGATTTCAATAAATCAACTGGACCACTAAAATATTTTGCCCTCTTTAAGTAATAGACTCTTGAGGTTGTTTCCCCACCTCCCCGGAACTATTATCCTTTTTCTTAAGCCTTATCTTTCTACAAACTGACTTTATTATTCTTTGATTTTCTCCTTAAGAATAGTCATAAGAGAAGCAAAAGCAGTCCTGGTATAAAGAAACATACATCATTGCAAAAAACAAGATGACCTTGTATTTGGAGCACGTCTGCCTGCCTTTGAGGAAAAAAGTGAACGATCAGTGTTTAAGAACTTCACACACATGCACACTGCCTACAGCCTCTGTTTGGGGAGTGGGGGGGCAATTAAAAAGATAAGAAGGACCTTTCTTACTAACAGTTATGGTAAATGATTAAAAGATGTGCAATTCCTGCTTGGAAAAAAAAAAGATTTAAATTCAAATTTTTTTAAGAGGGTCATAAAAATGTGTGAAATCATTCTCCCTGACTGAGAGAAGAAGGCTTTAGGGAAATGGATATTGCATTGATTTTTTTCAAAACTAGGTATGCCTTTCTTCTCCATTCAAATGTGGATATTTTTCTTGAAGATTAAAACAGTTTTTGAAATCATATAGTGTCAAAGTAAAGGGCAGTATTAAAATCACATCGCAGGCTCTGCTTGCAAATAATGTTAAGAGCCATTTTCTCACAACGATGCCCTCTAGCAAGATCAGAGTCAAGGTTATATATTCCCACATGAAACCAGTTAGCTGCAGGATCCAGCGCATGGTACTAATGAGACAGAGTTCAGAGTTCAGTTCCAAAACAAGCTGGTTTGTATGACAAGAGTAATGGCCTCAACAACCTGGCTGTGCGGAGCATTGGAGTCAGCTGGGGATTTCTATTTTGTTTTGTTTTAGATTTTTTTTTGTTTGTATTATGAATTTCTGGGCCTTGTTCCAGACCTACCAGATCAAAATTTCTGGGAGTGAAGAAAGGAATCTCTACTTTAAAAGAAATCCCCAGGTAATTTTTAGGCCAGTCATGATTTTGAAATCCTCACAGGAGCAAGAAAGCAGCATGATTGCTTGCTGGTCTTTGCCATTCAAAATTGCAAACTCTGAAACTGTATCAATTGAGAATCTTCAAAATCTCCAGGGAGTCTGTCCTGCTGTCCCCAGGGACTGGGTTCCTTTGAAGAAGGCGTGAGGGTCTTATTGACAAAAAGCAAGTCTGCCTTATTAAAAATAGCCTATCCAGTGCCTCTTTTCAGACACTCTTTGCCAAGCTTTTAAATGCTGACACAGAAACACAAAGAGAAACCCCCCTCTTGCCCTGGGAAATGGACATTGATTACAAATTCTTCAGCCTGAGCGTAGTGGTCACTCCCCCCGAACTTATCCAGATATGCTTCTGAAGGAATGAGAGAGAGTGTGTCTTCTCTGTAGAACTCAGAAGGTTTTTCATGGATGATGTATTTCTAAACATAAAAATTTTCTCTTGCCAAGACCGGGAAAGAAACAGGGTGATCCTGCAGATGATCAGGTGAAGCCAAGGGGAATGGTAAACCTGCCTCCACTGAGGGTTTGGGTTGGAACCAGAGGGTAGGGCTTGAGGCAGTGAATACAGAAACAGGAAAACAGCAAGTAGGAAAGAATGAAAAGCATGAAAAACTGGTAAATAGAATAGAAAACACACCACCAGCAAAACACATGGGTTTTTCACATTCTAACTGTACTGGCAGAGAATGTACACAGTCTAACTTGATCTGCTCTATTTCCAAGTCAAAAAGGTGACAACTAGCTTTCAGAGGTATATGCAAATGCATTGAGATTGAGAAATTCAATCTATCTCAAGGCACAAAATAAAATTCAGCTTTCAGGCAATATTCTTAGTTTAAGTTTGAAAAAGCTCATTTTTTTTTAAGTTTCAAAGTTTTCTCTCACTTTTGAAGTTTGACGTTAACCTTTGTATCACCAGCAGAACCTTCAGACCCAACCCAATTGACTCAGCAAACATTTCCTTAAATGCAAATCTCATGGCCATGTCCGCTATCATCTAGCATGCTAAACCCAAAGCCAATGAGATCTGCCTTTGCAAATTTTGACAGCAGTAATTGACATTTATCAACTATCCCATCTGTTACATATTTGGATAATTTTTTTAAAAGATAAAATTTATTGTAATACTTCCTGTTCTAAATCTACACAAAAGAAGTGGGCCTGGGAGAAAAAGCTGTGAATTACATATTTTGAAAGTGGCCAGGCACATTTGTCATTTGTTTCTTTTCTTTTCTTTTTTTTTTTTTTTTTTTTTTTTTTTT
>CAUYRH010123025.1:0-10914 GCA_963574655.1 Perodicticus potto | reverse complement strand
CCTCCTGACGCGGCCCCCTGGGGAGACGACCTGACTCCCCCCTCTGGGGAGACACGCCGCCGGCCCGTGGTGAGACGTCCTGTCTCTGCCCTCTGGTGAGACGTCCTGTCTCTGCCCTCTGGTGAGACGCCCTGTCTCTGCCCTCTGGTGAGACGTCCTGTCTCTGCCCTCTGGTGAGACGCCCTGTCTCTGCCCTCTGGTGAGACGTCCTCTCTGCCCGTGGTGAGACGTCCTGTCTCTGCCCTCTGGTGAGACGTCCTGTCTCTGCCCTCTGGTGAGACGTCCTGTCTCTGCCCGTGGTGAGACGTCTTGTCTCTGCCCGTGGTGAGACGTCCTGTCTCTGCCCTATGGTGAGACGTCCTGTCTCTGCCCTCTGGTGAGACGCCCTCTCTCTGCCCTTGGTCTGCTCCCATCTGCAGTGGAGACGTAAGGTCTGCCCGTCTGTCGGGGTTGGGGGGCGAGTCCAGCTGTGCCAGCTTGCGGGAGTTCGGTGCTTGCTCTGTGCCCAGACGCAGGTTACACAGCAACTCGTCTCGTTCCCACCACAGCCCTGTGGACACCACGATGTTATCCCAACATTTTCTAAGTCATCCTCTAAGACAGAAGGTCTCACTGTTCCGGTGAGGACGTGGAGGCCTCGTGCAGTTGAGTGACTTGCCCTGAACCATTTAGCTAGTAAGTGATGACGCCCTGGATTTTAACCCAGGTCTTTGCGAAAGTCCTTTGGAAGATTTGAAAAGGAGAAATGGTAAAGGTGGGGGTTCCTACAACTCTTAGGCTTTAAAAAAGGAACAGTGGGCATTTTCCTTTACCCCTATTCTTAATTTCATGGTGAAAATTACACATTTGCCCAGATGGGACTGCCCTGGATATTTGCATTATGTCATCCTAGCTCAGTAATATTAGTCATCTCATGCCTTAAGAATCTCTGCCAGATTGTTAATGATTCAAGAAAGACTTTGGGGTCTATGTGGGACATAGAGGGGTGCAGTAAGAGATTAGGATTCCCTATAAAAAAAAGGACAGGGCAGCATTAACAAGACCTTTCCAAACTGGGAGTCCACATTCGACCACCTGACACAGTCACTCAGATGTAAATGTCATTGTCCTCATCACAATAATGACAGGCCACCCACTGCTCCAGGACAAAACTGGGCATACAGTGTCTTGCATAAAAGTCCCTTTGTTAGAGGAACACTGGTATACCAAGGGTCCTAAGTGTGCTGGTCTCCCAGGGTACCGTCATGGGCATTTGTCTCTGTTATATTCCGATACCCAAGCCTCAGTCCAGTGCATAGAAAATCGTCTCCTGACTATAAAAGTAGGGACGTTAGGCCCAGGCGTGCTAGTCACATCATGTGGAGCTAGTGATGCAGAAAGTGGGGGCGATGGAGAGTTCCTCCTGGAGACGGTGGCAGCAGCCACAGTCAGTTTCCCGGGTGGTCACGGAGGCTGGGCACCTCCTGGTGCAGTGCCAGCGGGCAGTGGTGACCCAGGCTGTGGCCTCCTTGCACCAGGAGTGTGGGGTGGGCTCTGTGATGGCAGCCCAGCATCTCTTCTGCTGCCCCGTTTCTGAGTCAGGCTGTCTGGCTGTTCTGGGGCAATCAGTGACTTTAACTCAATTTAATCAGCCAAAGGCTGTTTCTGTTCCTTAACACTAAGAAGCAGACGTTTATAGAGATGTTGCTCTATAGTTATCGAAGGATTTTTCTTCATCCCCTGTCCCCTGACAGTTCTCCTTTGCCTCTTGAGTATCTCCACGAGCCCCAGAGGTCACCACAAAAGAAACTGATTGAGTGGGACTGCGGCCCGGTCTTTGTCCGTCTGACCCCGGTCTCCACTCATTACGCATCCTAGACTGTGAGCTTGTGGAGACACAGCTGGGTCCTTCGTCTCTGTCCTCAGCTCTTAGGGGTTTGTGAAGGTTTAGGTTTGGGCTTGGGCAGGAGGGAGCCGCGTGTGAGGCGTCTGCCGGCTGCCTGTGTTTCCAGCCTGGAAATTGGCTGGGAGATGATGAACCCAGAGCATGGAGCGGGTGGGCAGCACCTCTCTGCAGGGAGCAGGGGCCTTCCAGGCTCCCACCTCCTGGCGTGCACAGAGCAGGCGACTTGCATGGTCCCCTCTCCCCGGCCTGCTGCCCGCTGCAGTGGACCGTGTGCACGTGCCCGAGTTCCTGGAGCCTGCTGCTTAGAGGGGCTGATCCCGAGGGAACTTGGAGCCCAGGGTGACCTCTACTTTGTCCTTTGTCATTTAAGTCCCAGAGATTTCTCCTAGTTCTTTATTTGCCTTTGAGTTTGTCATTCCCTTTTTCTTTCACCCCATTCATTCCTGATGGTAGCTGTTCCTCCTGCAGGAGGCTCCACCCCGTGAGGAGAGGAGTGTGGCCCTTCTTGGAAACCCTCCCGACACAGCCTCCTAAGCGTCCTCTGGGGAAGATGCGGCAGCTCAAAGGGAAGCCCAAGAAGGAGACGTCCAGGGACAAGAAGGAGCGGAAGCAGGCCATGCAGGAGGCCCGGCGGCAGGTCACCACGGTGGTGCTGCCCACGCTGGCCGTGGTCGTGCTGCTCATCGTGGTCTTCGTGTACGTGGCCACGCGCCCGGCCATCACCGAGTGAGCGCCGCGGACTCTGTCGCGGACTGTGTCGGCAGGGAGAGGAGGTGCGGGAGGGGAGCGGCTGATGGCTTCGTCTTCAGAGATGTCACCTGCTGAGCCCTGAGCAGGGGCGCCCTGTCTTCTCTGGGTTTTTACTTGATTATAATTCTCCACTTTTCTTGGGAGGGAATAGGGAACGTTTTATCAGTGAATGTGCCATACACCTTATGGTCCACTTCATGTGCCTTTCAGACTTCAAAGCGGTGTGTTTCTTTCCTCTGCTACAATCAGTACGCGGCTCCCCTGGGGGCCGAGCCGCTGGGTCCTGCGCAGCCGCAGTCAGTGCTCACCTCATCCTCATTGTGCGACATGGCTCTTTCCTACACGTGTTCACAATCTCCAAAGGGACTGTATTTCTTCTCTGTGCTTAATGTGATTTGAAATATGTTGATTCAAAATGAAATATTTATTTTTTGAATAAAGGAGATAATAGCCTTAACCTGGGTGTCTCTCTTGTTTTGCCAGGAGATGCTGTCCGTGGGGCTCCATCTTTGGGCTGTCGCTCCTCCCCGCCTCCCACTGCCCCTCTGTTCAGTACCTCCAGTTAAAAGGATGCTTTTTGACTGGATCATTTTAAGATTGAGGAAGTCTTAAGAGGGACAGAAAGGGTGTGTTAATTGTTTTTAGCAAAAATAAAGAGTTCTAAAGGGATGGGATCACAGGAATTCTTATACTAGTCTGTTCTGCTTTTTAATACCATAGGAGTGCAGACAACCCCCAGAGTGTCCTGGAGGTAAAGGGCAGCCTTGGTTTGTTCTCGGCTGAAAAGACGCAAATCGTGGGCACCCCAGCTGAGTTTTCCGTGCAGATTGGCTGGAAGGGGTCCTCATTTTATTCTAACAGCCCTGCAGGTGCAGTTCTGGTTCTTAGTGGAGCAACCTCTTTTTGGAAGTCAGATTCATGGTCATGGTTTTGGGGGTGTCTGCTCTGCTCTGTTGCTGATTAGGTGGTTTGTGGGGAGCGCAGCTATCTTTAGTCTCGGTGGCTGCAACCCGCTCACTGATGGCACAGGCTGTTAGTGGAGATTTGGGGCCCCCTGGAGCGAGTCTCAGGGAAATGAAGCAGCTGTTGAGAGGAAGGACTCCAGCTGGTGCTCGGGGCCCCTGCCTCGCACTCTGTGGCCTGCTCTGCAGAAGCTGGTCCCGGGGACAGACGGCGCCTCCCTCACACTCAGGTAGCCCTGGAACGAGATTTCCCAGAACACTTATCAAATGCAGGAAATTTGGTATTTGAGATGAATAGTTGGCCATTTTTTCTCCTTTGCCAGCAAAGTAACAAATTTCTTTTTCTTATACTAGTCATTCTTTTCTGCTGTGGCTTCAAGAGCTAGTGCCGAGCTTTCAGTCACCCAGGGGCTATATTTCCATCTTCCCCTTATTGGGCTGTGAGCTAAGTCAGCGCTTGTGGGTCTAGGAAACACCGAAGGCTGCTGCCCCAAGGACTCACTCACTGAGGGCTGGAGAGGGGAACAGGGCAGCCCCTCTTCACGGGAGCTGCTGGCAGGCCCCCTCCGCCCAGGGTGGAGGCTGTGAGGATTGTGCCAGGATGGCCCATCCACTCCAGGAGAAAGAGCCAGGCTGCATGTTTTGTAATTGTCTGATCTGCTTTTAATTCCCAACTACTGCCTCTCACCAGCCGGGAGAGATGGATAATCCATCCCACCCCGCTTCAGTTTCCTTGTCAATAACTGAAAAAGTCACTTGGAGGGAGGTGTGAGCACTCTAGAAAGAAAATTGGCTGCTGGAACCCCTTGGAATTCCCTTCCTCCTGTGAAAAAGAAGAGGTTATCTCGCCTCAGAATTGTAGGGAGGATTAAATTGAAACAGTAGGTTTGTTCTGCCAAGTTTATTGCCTAGGACACGCTTAGTATAAAATAGCTCAGTATTTTACACGTTAATTCATGTATTTCTCATGCAACTCCATGAGGTAGGCACTGTTAGTCCTCAGTTATACAAATGCAGGAGTAGAGACAGGCCAGGAGACTTGTCCGTGTCACTTCACTAGGAAGTGAAGGAGCCCAGGTTTGTTTTTAAGCTTTTGTTTGTGAAATTTCAGACATGCCCAGAAATAGAATATACAGCACAGCTCAGATGCCCGTTGACCGGCATGAGCAAACCTAGCATGTGGCCTCTCCTGCCGGCCCGTCTGCACCATGTCCAACCCAGACACTCTCATGTGCATACATACATTGGACTGTGTGGCAGCAAGACAGGAGATGGGGTTTAAACTTGGCCAGTCTGGGCTGGACCCAATGGCTCATGCCTGAATCCTTTGGGAGGCTGAAGCGGGACAATTACTTGAGCCCAGGAGTTTG
Source organism: Perodicticus potto (assembly GCA_963574655.1). NCBI lineage: Eukaryota > Metazoa > Chordata > Mammalia > Primates > Lorisidae > Perodicticus > Perodicticus potto. Next base: position 5,947 of record CAUYRH010123025.1, on the reverse strand, counting down.
AGGTTGCAGTGAGCTGTGACTGCACCACTGCATTCCAACCTGGGCGACAGAGCAGGGTTCCGTCTCTAAATAAATAAACTGGGCAGCACCTGTGGCTCAAAGAAGTAGGGTGCCGGCATAGGCTGGAGTGGCGGATTCAAACCCAGCCTCGGCCAAAAACTGCCAAAAAGTAAACAAACCATCAAACTCAGGTTGTCTGGCTTCGGAGTCTGTGCCCTTCATTAAAATCTGTTGCCTTTCTGTAACAATGCTCTCTTTTCCACTCTTCTGGTCTAACGAAACCTTGACTGGCCAGGTGTGTTTGAACAGTCTCACCTGGTAGCAGTCACAGCAAACAGCTGTGAATTCGGCTTGCACCCCTGGTGTCTCACATTCCACTCAGCCTCCAGTCTGTTGGCTCAGAGGAGGAGGAACCTCACCCCAGTAGTCATCAAAGAGAAATATATCTCTTCTGCTCTTCCCTTAAAACACTGGTGCTGAGAGTCTATGTGTGGTGTGAAGATAGCACGAGCTTTGGGAATTCCCAATATGTGCATCTTACCTCTCCCACCTCCTCGCTGAATGACCTCAGGCCCCTTCACCTGCGCTGCCCACGTCTGTCAAGGTTAATTTTACCATGCAAGGGATGTTTGAAGGATGGATTGAGATATGGAAAGGGCGTAACAGCATGCCTAGTACATTGTCTGTAGACGGCCATTCCCCTCGTCAGGGGGTTCGGACCCCACATCATTGAGGCCCTGTCCCCCAGCTTTCCCCGCCAGCTGGACATGCCCTCATGCCGTGTCCTAGAGCCTCCAGGTCCTTTCGGCTCGCGCTGTGCTCTCATCACTGTTTTCTGTCAGGAGACAACTACTAGACAGGCGTGGTGAAGGTGGCTGAAAATGGAGTCTGGAAAATTAACACAGCTTTAATGTGGGCCACTTCCCGGCAGGGACAAGACGCCGCTTTACTGTGGACTCGTTGAGTGGAACGTTAACAGTTCTTAGGGTAAATAGTACTCTCGTGTGGGTGTACTTGGCAATGATTTGAGATGCCAGTTTGCAAATTATTTCCAGTCCTTCAGTGGCTCCAAGGCAAAGCTGAGTGATGTATCAGGGCTTTCACAGGCCGTCATGGTGGGGTTGCTGCAGTAAAGTTTGGGGCTCCTGGCTTTGAGTCCTCCTTACCAAGCCTACCGTTTCAGGACGAGCATGTTCCAAAAGAAGAATCAGCTTGGGGACAGGAACAGAAGCCACTGTCATTTGACGTATTTTAAAAATCATGATGTCAAAGTGTGTGTGCTTGCCCCTTTCTTGGCTGGCCCAATTCTTGGTGACCCACTATTGTACTTGTTGAGGGTATGAGACTGAGAGGAATCCAGACTCGGCCTGCCCCTCAGTGTGACACTGCCCAGGGCCTTCCCATAGGAGTGTCGGACAAATTTGTAAGTGTCGAGTTGACACAGTACCTGTGCAAATCGAGTAGCTCTACCCAGCTCCTGGGACCACAGCCTCCCGGGCAAGAGGCTTGAGGACAGGAGCTACCGGGAGCCTGCAAGTCTGGTAGCGAGTCTAACCCTGCAAGGCCAAGTCCAGTTTGACAGGTTCTCATTCCCTCTTGGTCAGTTCACTGACAGCAGCATCTGTCATGAGGAAATGGGAAGGATGCTGCTGCCAGCCTCACCTGCAAGGGTTAAGACACCTTGGGTGGGCAGGAAGATTAAAGAGATGATTGTCCTTCTCATTTCCCCCAAAGGACCCATGTCATGGTTCCCTTGCTACAGCAAGAAAAATAAGGAAATCTTGAAATTGTGGCTCTCACATTGGTTTGGAAGTCTACTTTCGTATGCATATCCATTCCCTATAGATTTGCCTGGAAGATACCCCACGTGCACGTCTTCTGAAGATGTCTCCCTTATTTGATTGAAGTTTGTTTTTTAGGAACTATGTGTAATTCTGTGTTCTGTACAGTACTTGCCATGGACTGTTGCTCAGACATTAGAAATGAGATGCAGAATTTTTGGAGCAAGGAAGTAGATGAGTACCCTCTTCTAATTCCTCCCACAGTATCTGTAGTAGAGCGGGAGAAGGATTGGCACATTCTCTGTGTCCTGTCCCCTGCTCCGCCGCCTCCAGGTACCAGGCAGGGCAGTTGTCTACTGGTTTGCCCCTCCCACTCTGGGCAGGTCGGTAGGCATCCGTTTCTGTGTGTTTTCTGACTACAAGGCAAATCTCTCTGACTTTAGTGTATTTCGGTTGGGTCATCTGTATTATCTCCCTGCCTACCAGTTCCTTGGAAAGGAGCCAGTCTTTTCAAAAACTTTTAGTCCCTTGAGCTTTTGAGCAGTAACTTGAGGAATGTACAGCGAGAGACATCTGGGTGCTTGGTAATACCGTGGTTAAAGGTCTCCCTTCCTCACTTCGTTTGTCGTTCACGCCCCTTTGTTTCATACAGATTGTCTGCCTTTGAACTCTCGGGATGAAAACTTTCCATGAGGTGTGTGAAATGGACAAGTTTCCTGGCCCTCCTCAGGTCCCTCTTTTGTAAAATTGAGTACTAACAGTCCTTATCTCATAGAGTTGTGAGAAAGAAATGAATTCATGCATGCAGAATACTCTTCCATTCTTATTTATATACAGTAACTGTGAATATGTCCCAAGCACTAGACTTGGCGTTACAAATATGCGACTTCAATTTAATCCAGCAATCTCAAGGCAAGATAATCTTTTTCATAGGAGGAACTTGCCTCTAATCTTTAAATATTCCTTTTCCACAGCTGGTCACACAATGATCACCTCAGCTCTTTCAGAAAGGATATTAAGCCATATGGGATCAGACCTAACTCCCAAGGCACCAAGTTTGGATTGGAGTAAATTAATGAAACCCATTATGACTCCCTTTACAAACTCTGCCACCCTGAAATAGCTCTGGCTCCACCTGTGTTCCCAGCTCAGCTGAAGATCTGCCCATCAATTTCATCCACCCAAATTCCCCAGAGACACTGAAGGTCCCCACTTCAATACAGTCTTCCCATATTGGATTTTAAAAGATGTACCAATATCAACAAAGACAATTAATGCAAAAGTTTACAAATAGATTGAAAATAAAAAGATAGAAAAGATGGAGGGCAAATAGGAGCAAAAACCATGGCAGCAAATTTAACATCAGCAAAACAAATACAAGGTGAACATACCATGAGGGGCAAAGGATGACATATACTAGTGATAATAAGAAAGCTATGATAATAGAAAGGATGACATATACTAGTGACATGTCACTAGTATAAGAAAGATATGATAAAAATAAATGACATATACTAGTGATAAAGATAATATGATCTTTGAAGCAGCATAGCTTCAGAATATACAAGGCAAGTGGCTATCAACTGGCAAGAAATCCATCACAATTTTAGTTGGAGTTTTTAAGATATCCCTTTAAAAAGCTGATGCATCATCAGCGAAAGGAACAAAGATGTAGAAAACCTAAATAATAAAATTAGTAAGGATTGATCTGATAGGTAAAAATAGATCCTTTTGATGGAGATTATATATTATTTGCACATGGAACATTAATAAAACTGGCTTAATTTTCAAATTTGATGAAAAAGATAAATTCACAGATTCAAGAAGCTCTAAAGGTAAACCAAACCACACTTAGATACCTCAGACTCCAACTGCTGAAAATCAAAAATGTTGTTTGTGGTGTTTGTGGAAGTCAGGTCCCAAACTTCTTGGATTTAACTCTCAAAGAGCAATGCCTACAAAATTCTCAGGAGGAAAGTGTCTGACCCAAAAGCTCTTGTATATTTCCTTTGTATATTGCTCATTTAACAAATATTTACATTGCAACAGCTATGTACTAGGTCCTGCTCTTGCTACACCAGTGAGAAAAAATATTCCTGTCTTTATGTAGTATGCATTCCAGCAGAGAAATGTATCTTTTATAATAACATGTATAAGGGTAATAAACATTTGTAAATGTGGAAAAATTAGGGACTATATTTCTCATAAGCATTTTATGAAGAAACTAAGAGGATAGAGTCCAAACAAGAGATAAATGAAGAGCTACAGCAAAAGAATTTGCTATAGGATTAGGACAAAACCAGCGGTGGAAATTATGGTTTCAGAAATGCTGTAACAGAAGGTGGAAGTGAGAAAGGAGGGTGCGTAGTAAAAGGTGGTGTATCTATTCTGATCTCTTGCTCTCTTATTGTTAGGATTTAAAATTATTTAAAGCTAATATATTTTGAAGTATAAGGGTAGGTACTTAAAGAATAAGTAGAAATAATATAATCACCTAATTGGGTGGAGGAAAGGTATGTATGAGGAAGTAAAAGCATACTATTATTTGGTTATTTCTTATATATAACGTTAGTAGGTAGAAGCTAAAGAAACAGAAAATTGATTAATAAACATGTTAGAAGAAAACATAGGGTGCAATTCCATTATATTGGTCTGGGCAGTGATTTTTTTTGGCTATGACCCCAAAAGGCAACAAAAGTAAAAACAGACAACTGGGATTACATCAAACTGAAAAGCTTCTCTATAGCCAAGGAAACAATCAAGAGTGAAGATAACTTACAGACTGGGAAAAAATATTTGCAGACATATATCTGGTAAGGATTAATACCTAAAATATATAAATAGCTCAACCCAAAAGCAAGAAAACAGCCCAATTAAGAAACGGACAAAGGATCTGAAATAGACCTTTCTCAAGAGAAGACACACAAATGCCCACAGGTGTTTGAAAAAATAATCATCAGAGAAATGCAAATTAAAACCACAATATGATACTACCTTACTACCCGTTAGAACGGTTGTTATCAAAAAGATAAGTGTTGGAGAGGATGTGGAGAAAATGAGACACTTGCATACGTGGGTAGGGATGGAAGTTAGTGCGGCCGTTATGGAAGGCAGTGTGAAGGTTCCTCCAGGAATTAAAATAGAACTGCTGTACGATAGTAGCAATCCCACTACTGGATATTAACCCAGAGAAATGAAATGTGTGTTGAAGAAATATCTTATCTGTACCCTGACTGTTCACTGCATCACTGTTCACAGTCCATGATAAGGAATCAGCCCAAGTGTCCATCAGTGAAGAAATGGATAAGAAAATGTAGCATGTATACACAACAGAATACTATTCAGCCATAAAAAAATGGGAAATTCTGTCACGTGTGGCTGTGTGGACGACCCTGGAGGCCATGTTAAGTGAAACAGACCAGGCAAAGAAAGACAAATTCTGTGGATCTCACCGACATGCAGACTCTGAAAGGTTGAACCGGTGGAAGTAGAGTGTAGAATGGTGGTTACCAAGGGTTGGGGTCAGTCAAGGATACAAAATTTCAGTTATTTAGGAGGAATAAGTTCAAGAGATCTACTGTATTACATGATGACTGCAGTTAATGAAGTGTTTTGAAAATTGCTAAAAGATTTTAAGTGTTCTTACCACAAAGAAAATGACAACTATGTGAAATAGTGCCTATGATATTGGCTCCATTTAGCCATTCCACAATGTATACATATTTCAAAACAACATATACATGATACTTAGATACAATTTTTATTTGTCAACTTGGAAAACCAAAAAATGAAGGTAACCATTAGGAGCAGCTAAGACAAAATGAGCAACACACACACGAGTGAAGGAAACACGCTCTATATATTGGAAGGTATTTTGAACCATTGATGAAAATGGTACAGTCTAAGATGATGATGACAGAAACAAGACCAAACATAGCTGTCATATCATAAATGTAAGTGTAAATGACCTGTATGTACTTAAAAAGACTTGAGTTGGATGATAAGGGATAATCCAGTACACATCTTGAGAGACCCCATCCGAGACCCTTCCCTTCGCCCCCTCCCTCAATAGAGACTTTCTGCAGAGAAAAGCAGCTTACAGCTTACTTCCCCAAAAAGAAAAGAAGAAAATTTTAAAAATAGCTGATCTCTTCCCTGCCGGTTAC
>CAUYRH010123023.1:0-41174 GCA_963574655.1 Perodicticus potto | reverse complement strand
CCGCCACAATGCCCAGCCATTTTTTGCAGCGGTTTCTGACGGTTGCAGCTGTCATTATTGTTTTGGCGGGCCCGGGCTGGATTTGAACCCGCCAGCTCAGGTGTACGTGGCTGGCACCTTAGCCCATTGAGCCACAGGTGCCAAGCCTTTGTATTTTTTTCTTTTTAAGGAGATCTGTGCCAAAAACAGAGATGAATAATGACTCTTAAAATTTTATTTTACCCTGAAAATTACTTTCACCTTTCCTTGTTGCAATTTGACATAATCATTTCCACAAGAATCAAATCACTAAGCCTCAGTTTCTCTAAATGTATAAAATGAGAGGGTTGAATGAGATCCAGAGGTGAGTGTTCATGGGAAACACCCGGGCAACCAGGTAAACACGCAGATCGCTGCCTACGCCACAGTCGGATTCTGAGTCTAGGAGAGGGACCCAGAGACTGCAGACCCCAGCTGTTTAGTATGAGGCAGGCAGCACTGAGTGGGCTCCGGGAAGGCCTCCAAGGAGGCTCCTCTTCCCACAGCCGGGACGGGCTGACTACCCTGCAGCTCTCACACTTACTGACCAACCTGACCTTGGGATCTTGCCTCCCCAGCATCCCCACCCCCTCTACTTGCTCAGCAGGGCCAGCCCTACCCACGGGGTGTGAGACGGGGGCGCTGGGGGAGGTGACTGCTGACCTCCAAACACCAAAACCGTCAGCGCAGCCCAGCCCGGCCCGGCCCAGGCCACTCTCAGCCTCTGCGCCAGGGGCCTCTTACCTTGGTTCAAAGTGCATTTCCCAAACCTCAGACGCTTGCCTTTTCAAGGCTGAGTGCAGAAACACTTCCTTTTAAAGGCAAGTTGTGACTTTCAATCAAAATCAAAACGGTCTTTTTAGTTGCATTGCAAGTCTCTGAAAGAGCATCACAGGGACGATGTTAGCAAACAGATTGTGCTCACATGACGGGAGCGAGCGTGGGGCTCGTCAGAACCTGACCCCTCATCCCGACCGTTCATCCTGACCTCGGGCCTTACAGATGCAAACCAGAGGACGTGAGCAGTGGGGTGACCCAGGCACCCTGCACTCACAGCAGAGGGACTTCCAGGGCACCACGCAGAGAGGGCTCCAGCTATGAGCAGTTAGAGTCAGAGGTCCAGGCCTGACCACAGCCCCCTTACTAACTGTGTTACTGCACTTCTCTGATCCCCAGGTTCCTTACGTAAAAGGGGACTCACAGTTACCCAAAACACACTCGCCGAGTGCCCAGCGTAGGCAGCAGCCACAGAGAAAGCCCGGGCAGTGGACGAAACAGCGCAAGTCCCTCCCGCAGGAGGAACAGATGGCGCACAAAGAAATGAAGGCTGGGGTGTCCAGGAGGGGGAACTGACGTGCGCCATGAAGAAAACTAAAGCACAGTCAGGAGGCGGAGATGGTGCGGAGCCATTTCAAACAAGAAGGTTAGGGACGGCTTCTCTGAGGAGGGGACATTTCACTGGGGGCCAGAATACAGGGAGAAAAGAACCTCATCGTATCTGGGCAAAAGTCACCACGCAGAAGAAAAGCACAGTGTAAGGCCAGGGAGAAAGGACATCAGAGGCATGGCCAGCCGACAGCAAAGAGGCCGCCATGGCTTAAGGACGGGGTCAGAGATTGTAAAGAGCCTAAACAGAAGCGCTCCGGGTCTCATTCGGAGAAGCCATCAGGAGCTTCGAGGACACAGGCTGAGCGCGCTTGAAAGGACGGCTCTGGGGGCCGTGTGACTGTCGGGCTCAGAAGGAGCCCGGCGGCAGCACAGGCTCGGCCGCACCACTGTGATGGTGAACACAGACGCCGAGTCGCCTCAAAAAACAGAGATGGCTTCTCACACCCCGTGTCCCCCGCAGGTCGGCCGGGACCTGGGGAGGGGCAGCATCTGCAGATCCCACAGCAGAAGGACGGGCCCGGGACTCGGGAAGTGACACGATGCCCCCACATACACATCATCCACCACGGGAGGCAAACCACCTGAGTACAGTGACTTCACAGGCGCCGGGAGGGGCAAGACAGAGCGCCGTGTGAACAGCAGGACTGAGCCGTGGTGACTGGAGAGACGCAGAGACTGTTACCATGATCCAGGCCAGAGACAACCACAGCTCAGACGGCGTGGTCACCAGGCAGATGGCGGGAACGGAGGCAGAAGGTATTTTTGAAGGCAGAGACAACAGGCTGTGCTGAGGGACTCGAGGGGGAATAATCGTGACCACCCCCGGGGCTGTATTTTGGTGCAGGTGAGATGAGAGGATGCGTGTGGAGTTGTGTGGATGCCGGACGGGGCGCGGGCCTCCCTAAGTGCCGATTGTCACTGCTGCAGTGCTAGAGGGAAGGGAGCTTACAGCAACAGAAGGGTTTAACTCCGGACCACCCCACCTTCCAAGATGTAGAGTTTATACTCTCACGCCACTGTGCGTGCACACACATGAACACACACACCGATTTTCCAAAACTAATAATAGTAGTTAGCAATTATCAGCTTGCCTCCAGTCTCCCCCCGCTGACAAAACACTCTAACAATGAACTGATTCTCCTGCCAGCTTTAGGGAAGCCTTCATTCCTGCAGACACACATTTGAGAAAGTTGCCTCCATAAAAGGCAGGAAGCCCCCAGTCTTTCCGCTCAGATGTGGTAGATAAATCGTCATTTGATTTGGGAATGTGAAATGAACTGATAAGAAAAGCTGTACGTACCAACGACATCCAGGAATGAAAACTGACAGATCATCTGCTTTAGAAGATTTGATTCTCTAAGAGGGGGGAAAAAAGACCTTTAAGTGACATTTGCTCTCTTATGGCTTACATTAAACAATTTAATGCAAAACAGGAGGGGGAGAACATGATATAAACAATATATCCAGGAGAAAAAGCAATGACCTCAGTCCCGGGAGGCACGGCTGTGCTCGGCACCGTCCGTGTGCGGTGAGGGACGATGTATCAGTTTTACTTCTAATCAGAATCTAAATACATCACGGTTGGTGCCTGGAGTGCATTACGCTATCTCACGATGCGTGCTCACGCTCTGCGTTCATGTGGAAAGTATCCATCCGTTATCAGCAGAACTTAATTCTATCCTGAGAAATGAGGTGACTGCAGGGTGCACTTCTATTTTAAGGTTTAAAGTCATTGAGAAACCAAATCTAAAATAGAACTTTGCAACTAAACTCTGCTGGTTTTTTATGGCACAGGTGTTGAGAGAGAATGATTTGTTGGTTGTCTGTCTGACTCAGTGGCGTCACCTTTGCTTTGGGCCCCTGATTCCCAGCCCCGTCTCGGGGATGCTGTGGAGGTATCTGTTTTACTGTCCATCCCTCGTCAATATTTCTGTCCTGGGTTTAGCATCTGCTGTGGTTTGAATGTTTGTGTCCCCCTCAAAATTTATACATGACGTGACGGTATTAAGAAGTGAGGCCTTTGAGAGATAATTAGGGCATAAATGTGGACCCCCATGAACAGGGACTAGTGCTCTTATGAAAGACACCTTGTCCTCGCTGCCACATGAGGTTACAGTGAAAAGACGCCCATCTGTAAGGACAAGGACCCTCGCCAGACAGCAGATATACCACTGCCTTGACCTTGGACCTCCCAGACTCCAGACCTCTGAGAAATAAATTTCTGCTGTTTAAAAGATACACGGTTTGGACGGTGCCTCTGGCTCAAAGGAGTAGGGCACTGGCCTCATATGCTGGAGGTGGTGGGTTAAAACCCAGGCCCAGCCAAAAACTGCAAAAAAAAATAGAGATACGCGGTTTGATGTTTTTGCTAAAGCAGCCCAAACGGACGGAGGTGGCATCTGCAGATGGTTCTTACCAGAAGCAGTTTTACCATGCTGGCTGCGAAGTGACGATTTCCCACTTGGGCACTCCCCCACCCCCATGTTCACCAGCAGGTGTCTGCATTCCACTCGGAGCAAGAGGCCTCCGAGCGTGGTGGATTGCCCCTCCACCAATCTCCTCGCCTGTTTATCGCCAGTGTGGACTCGTGGACGCCGTTCCCTTCAATGTTTTATAATTCATTACTGACTTTGAGTGCTCTAATCATCTCTGACGGGACAGTGGGAATCCCTCCCAGCTGGTGCCTGTGTCCTGTGACATATTCCATCTTTTTCTTTCTTTCTGGGATTTCAAGTTCATCTCACACCTCCCCTGCCTCAGCCTTGGGATCTGCCATTTCCACCAGAAGCCCAGATTCCTTTTACCAGAGACCAAGGTCTGGGGCTAGGGGTGCTCATTGTTCTGGGGTCATTGCTTCTTGGCCTTCTCAGTGGACAAAGCTTGGAAATATATGTGTAACACACCTGCTCAGACACACACACAGACACACACAGATCAGAGCCCACACCACCTCCTCCAGTGCCCAGGGCTCCCATCACGTTCTTACCCCTCTTATTCCAGAATGACGACTCTTGTTCCCAAGAACATGAACTAATTTATCACTCATCACTCATCCTATAAGACATCCAAATAATTTCAGAATGGTTTCTCCTGAAATCAAACCTACTGTATACAGTTCGGGACTTGTTTGCCATCCTCCCATTCCCCCACCCGACAAGGCTTATGTTTATGTGTGTGGTAGAACCGTGTTCACAAGTCACTTCAGGGGTGTCTGCCCTTCACTGTGACAATGCCACTTGTCTGGAACACAGGAGGGCACATAATCCGCGTTTCTTCCAGGGTTCGGTTGCTAATTGTAGCTCCTCCCCATTGCTGATCTGGTTTTCTTGTTTGAATATATGTAAAGTCAACAATTTGTGAAAAGAGGTTCTCAGACCTGCACTGAACTTGACTCCTATTTCTGAGAGGGTAGTGATTGTGCTTTCTTCTGTAATGAAAGGGTCAGAGGGAAGGAGGAGAGAAGGGCCAGCCACAGGGAGGAGGTGGCCTGTGAGGTTAGCAGTTGGCCCGAGAGCAAGCTCTGCCATCAACGTCGTGGGCAGTCTGTGGGCAGGCAGGGCCGGGGACAAGCCTCAGGTGCACACCATTCACAGGAGCAAGGATTAGTCTGGACAGAGAGATGAGGAATTCCGGGCTTGCCATGGACCGCACTGTGGTCCAGCTTCTCGTCCACACAGCCAGCACACGCAGCACTAGCGGCCGGGAAGGGAAAGCGACAGTGACGGGAAATGTGGGCAGGCCAGTGAAAGCTGCTGGGCAGATGAAAGGTCAGAATTTGTCCTTAAAGCCATCTTGCAATTGTCTGTCTTTATGAACTGGCCCATTACCATAGCCACAGATGCCCTGCCCGCCAGGCCCACAGGCCTCCCTCTCCCTCGCCCGAGGCAGGTCCTCTATGGGAGGACACACAGACCTCCCCTCGAATTCCAGCTCCACCACGTTGTAGCTGGGTTACCTCGTGCATCGGCTCCTTCAAGCTTCAGTTTTTCTTGTGTAAAATGCAACGAGAACACACACCGCCCACTTTGCTGGGTTGTTGTGGAACTTACAGCATAACATAAGGTCAGCACCCTCGGTGATAACTGACACACACACACGTATACTGTTTCTACTTCACCTCTGGGAATGGAGAGCTCACGCTAAGCCACACGAATACTACATGGTTCCCAACCTTGGCCACGTGTGAAATCACCAGGGAGCTTTAAAAAATGCCAAGACTCAGGCATCGTCACCCAGAGGTGGAACTTGTCATTATTTTTTTTTTTTAAGTTCTGCAAGGCGCTTTCAAGCAGAATCCCCCACCCCACCGTGCTCTGGTCCCCGCCAGGCCTGCAGTGGGCTCTTCTCGCTTGCCTCTCCCTCCCCCTGTGACGCTTCTGACAGCACTTTCCAATAGAAACAGATTGCTGAAATTCTCTGTTTACTCCAAACATTCAAAACATACAGCGCTATGTGATTCCTTGGGAAGTTCTTCTCTGAGAAATGTAAATACCACCTTCCCCACAGGAGGAAAGGAACGTTCCTCCACACCCAAAAGAACCCGCTCCCTCTCCACACCCAGGAAGGTTGCACGTGAGTGTGTGTGTGTGTGTACATGTGTGAATATGAGAGTGGGTACATGTGTGAGCATGTGAGCATGTGAGTGTGTACATGTGTCAGTATGGGAGTGTGTACATGTGTGAGCATGTGAGTGTGTACATATGTGAGTATGGGAGTGTGTACATGTGTGAGCATGGGAGTGTGTACATGTGTCAGTATGGGAGTGTGTACATGTGTCAGTATGGGAGTGTGTACATGTGTGAGTGTGGGAGTGGGTACATGTGTCAGTATGGGAGTGTGTACATGTGTGAGCATGTGAGCATGTGAGTGTGTACATGTGTCAGTATGGGAGTGTGTACATGTGTGAGTGTGGGAGTGTGTACATGTGTGAGTGTGGGAGTGGGTACATGTGTGAGCATGTGAGCATGTGAGTGGGTACATGTGTGAGCATGTGAGCATGTGAGTGGGTACATGTGTGAGCATGTGAGTGTACATCTGTGAGCATGTGTGTACATGTGTGAGTATGTGTGTGTGTAGACTTGTGAGTACACGTGTGAGAATGGGTACATGTGTGAGCGTGCACACACATGTGTAATTTGGGTGCAGCTATGAGTCAGGGCCAGCCTGCCTGAGCTCAGAACGCCCAATGGGCATGGTCAGTGGATGGTCATCAGCAAACTCAGACCTGAGCAGCAGAAAATGCTCTAGACCTTGTCTGTACCACGTGGACACAGACAGGTGAGCACTCTCAACATCAGCAGTCATCATTCAAACAAATTTAGCAGCCTGTTCTCTAGGATAACAAACGTTGCATCCATTGGTAAAATCTGAAGTATTCGTTAAGCACAGACTAAAGACACGTGTAAAAGACCCTCCACATCCTTGCCAGTATTAACTACAAAGGCCCAGGCCCAGCCTACACTGGGGCAAGGGTGACACAGGGTAACCACAGCAGGCAGCGTTCAGGGGCCACCTTCAGGGCTGAGCACTGTCTGCACCAACTACACTCTTAAAGGCTTCTGGGCTCCTCCTGCCTGCGACACGGGTAAAGAGATCCTGCCTCTGGAATCCCGGATGGGACTTGAGTAACCTTTTACCTAACACAGTGGGCAGAGCAGCCCCCCCATGTAATTCAATCCCGAACTCCTTGGTCAGCTCCCCTTTCTCCAGAATGTTCCTCTCTTTCTCCTCCAGTGTAAATGAGCCCAGCTGGTGTCCTGGGCCCTCAATGCCTCAAGAGCATCTAGCAGCAAGTTCTCTGAGGCACTGGTGTTAATGAGGCTTCCCACATGACCTTTCTTGGGAAACATGTTTGGATTTTAACCATCGCCTCTGGGAGAACACCCATCAAGGACACAGAATGTTGATGCAAAAACGGGTGCTGCAGATGAGGGGGCCCAATGTCCCTGCTTCACAGTAGAGAAGAAAAATCACATAGTGAGATTTCCAGGATCTTTATAACCAACCATCAGAGCACTAGCTCCATGCACCCAACATGTGGGCAGGACCCAGTGCCGAAGTGGCCCCCTAAAACTATCTCAGCAGGGCCGGCGAAGGGCAACTACCTTCAGAGACAAAGGAGTCACTTTTTTGGAAGCAAGTTTCGACAGGGACATACTTTTTGATATGTGGGATTTGTGTAATGTTTCTTGAGCCTTATAAAAAGACACAAAATCTAAGTTTTATGGTGACAGGACCGAGTCTGTGTTAGAATGCATGTTTGTACAACCACCACCTGCAATCTTCTAATGGAAAATGACTTCAATTAGACTTTCCTGTAGCTTAAACCATCTCTCAAGCTCTTCATACTTGGCCTCCTGACGACCAGCTTTCACTAGCGGGACTGTCCAACCTTTTTTCTCCTCTACATTACATTGGAAGAAGAGTTGTCTTGGGCCACACATTAAATACACAAACACTAATAAAAGCTGATGAGCAGGCTTGGCGCCTGGCTAAAACACCAGCCACATACACCTGAGCTGGAGGGTTCGAATCCACCCAGGCCCGTAAAACAATGACGGCTGCAACCAAAAAATAACTGGGCATTGTGGTGGGTGCCTATAGTCCCAGCTACTTGGGAGGCGGAGGCAGGAGAATCGCTTGAGCCCAGGAGTTGGAGGTTGCTGTGAGCTGTGATGCCACAGCACTCTACCCAGAGCGATGGCTTGAGGCTCTGTCTCAAAAAAAAAAAAAAAAAAAGCAGATGAGCAAAAACAAGGCCCAGGCATGGTTTTCGTGACCTGTCTCATAGAATAGCTATGACCCATTCTTCATTTTCTCAGTAAATGTTTATTGAGAACCTACTTTGTGCAAAAATGCTGAGTATCACTTAACTCTTATTTTACTTGTGGAAGAACAGAGTGCAAACTTTCAGATGGGTGGCAATCTACGATGATAACAGTGTTCTTTTTTGTAAACTTCTCACTGAAGTTCCACGCACAGATACAGAAGGACGCAGGTTGTAAGCATGGATCTCAGTACATTTCACAAACTAGGCTTCCCCAAGCGGCCCTGCCAGTGCCCCAGGAGCCCCGTCTGGGTGCTTCTCCAGTCACTGTCCCTAGATACGCCCTAGACAGGTGTGGCCCGTTTTGAACGTCATAGGAATGGAATCACTGTGGATGCTGGTCTGCGTCTGGCGTCCTGCTCTAGCATCTTGTTTGTGAGATTCAGCCATGTGGTCTCCTATGGTTACGGCATGTTCATTCCCCAGGCTGTGTAATGTTCCATTTTGCAGCTATAACATGTATATTTACTCACAGCTGTGAGCACTGAGTCAAGTCCATCGGGGCTGTCGCACATGGCTGCACAGACAGGACATCCTTCCAGGTGTCTGCTGAGGGTGCCCGACGGACCCGCACCTATCGGTCTCATATTCTCTGAAATAATAAAGACCTGGAAAAGCTTTGAGAAACACATCACCAGTCTAATTCTTGCTTCTGGTGGTACATAAGCCTCCACCTTGATCCAACCAATTTCTTCTCATTTGTTCCTTTCTAATTCACTACCATGATCCGGTGGCAACTTCTGTCCTGGCAGGGAAACTCGCTGAAGACTTAGGCTGCAGCAGGTGACCTGAGAAGTAACCACAACATGACCCCAGGAAGGGTGACAGGTCTGTGCAGGAGGCCCAGGAGGCACGGGTTGGGGGAGGCCTCTGTGCAGGCTGCCAATGCCCTCTGACTCCCCATCTGGCAGCACTGAGCTCTGGCTCACTCCAGAAAAGCTTCCAATTATGAGTTCCCATGACCAGCCACCTGCGCCCCATACACAGTGCTGCTGCCTGGGGGCAGTCACCTGATGCCAAGAGAACCCAACATGCATGGCACGTTCCGAAGGGTAAGGTCATTCTCAGTAACACCGGTATCCAGGCTGGCTCCTCACACACCCCACCCCCGGGAGCACCCCGTAAGTTTGAGGGTGTTCCCTCCTGCTGGGACTGGACAAAACTTCCTCTCAGTGAACTCCTCGAGAGTGCTGGACTCTGGGGGGGGATCCCGTACCTGTGTCCCCTCTGTTGGTATTCACATCCCTCTATCTCAGGGTGTAAGGGTGATTCTGTCCTGCGGACAATGAGACTGAGGTCTCTGTAAATTACACTCTGGCCTAACAGCATGCAGCTAGCACACAGTGGAGTGAGGGTTTGAGCCTGGATCAAAACCCAGCCGTGTCCCAGTGCCACTGGGACCCCAAGCATTTAGATATCAAGCAATATAAAAGGCATTCAGAAAACCAGCAAGGGAATGGAAAAGACATGGGGAATAACAAGTGGGAAGTAAGGGTGTTGCTCACGCCAGGTTCCCACCACTCACCACAGGAGGCAAGGGTCCCACTCACTCCAGATTCCCACCATTCACCACCGGAGGTGAGGGTCCCACTCACTTGAGGTTCCCACCACTCACATTGGGAAAGGTCTACACAGGAGACCCAGGAGGCACAGGTTGGGGGAGGATCTCACTCACACCAAATTACCACCATTCACCTTTTAATGAGGGTCTCACTAATACCAGGTTCCCACCATTCACCTTGGGAAATTAGGGTCTCACTTACGTCATGTTCCCACCACTCACCATGGGAGGTGAGGGTCCCACTCACTCCAGGTTCCCACCACTCACATTGGGAAATGAGGAGCTCACTCACACCAGGGTCCCACCACTCACCTTGGGAAATGAGGGTCTCAATCACACCAGGTTCCCACCACTCACTGCGGGAAATGAGAGTCTCACTCATGCCAGGTTCCCGCCTCTCACCTTGGGAAATGAGAGTCTCACTCACTCCAGGTTCACACCACTCACATTGGGAACTGAGGAGCTCACTCACACCAGGGTCCCACCATTCACCTTGGGAAATGAGGGTCTCACTCATGCCAGGTTCCCGCCACTCTCATTGGGAAATGAGGGTCTCACTCACGCCAGGTTCCCACCATTCATCTTGGGAAATGAGGTCCCACTCACTCCAGTTCCCACCATTAACCTTGGGAAATGAGGGTCTGACTCATGCCAGGTTCCCACCACCTACCTTGGGAAATGAGGGTTTCGCTCACTCACTCCAGGTTTCCACCACTCACCTCGGGAAATCAGGGTCACACTCATGCCAGGTTCCCGCCATTCACCTTAGGAAATGAGAGTCTCACTCACGCCAGGTTCCCACCATTCACCTTGGGAAATCAGGGTCTCACTCACTCCAGGTTCCCGCCACTCACCTTGGGAAATGAAGGTCTCACTCACGCCAGGTACCCACCACTCACCATGGGAAATGAGGGTCCCACTCACTCCAGGTTCCCACCATTCACCTTGGGAAATTAGGGTCTCGTTCACTCCAGGTTCCAGCTATTCACCTTGGGAAATGAGGGTCTTGTTCACTCCAGGTTCCCACCATTCACCTTGGGAAAGGAGGGTCTCAATCACACCAGGTTCCCGCCACTCACCACAGGAAATGAGAGTCTCACTCATGCCAGGTTCCCACCACTCACCTTGGGAAATGAGAGTCTCACTCACGCCAGGTTCCCGCCACTCACCTCAGGAAATTAGGGACTTGTTCACTCCAGGTTCCCACCACTCACCTTGGGTAATGAGGGTCTCACTCATGCCAGGTTCCAGCGACTCACCTCGGGAACTGAGGGTGTCACTCATACCAGGTTCCTGCCACTCACCTCAGTGATCCAGAAAGGTCCTCGGCTCTGACAGTAATGGTATCTTTAACTTGGTATGGGAAGTTTATGTATGGCCCACAATCACTCCTCTGTGAGGATAAGCATGTCTTTCCTCCCAACCACAGTGTCCCCTACCACAATACCTGGCCCATGGCGGGCACTCAGGAAGCCACGAGCAAATGCAGGGGACCCGCCACACACCAAGGCCAAACCTGCCGAATCTGGCAGGCAGGACTCAAGCAGAAATGTTTATTTATTTGTATCGATTTATTATTGATTTATTTATTTATTTTTGGAGACAGAATCTCACACTGTCACCTGGGTTGAGTGCTGTGGCATCATAGCTCACCACAGCTTCCAACTCCTGGGCTCAAACGATCCTCTTTCCTCTACCTCCTGAGGAGCTGGGATTACAGGCTCCCACCATGACGCCTGCCTAGTTTTGCTATTTTTAGTAGAGATGGGATCTCACTCTTGCTCAGGCTGGTCTCGAACTCCTGAGTTCAGGCAATCCTCCCACCCCAGCCTCCCAGAGTGCTGGGATTACAGGTGTGAGTTACTGAGCCCTGCCCAAGCATATACATTTTTAAAAAGAAAAAGAAAAGATGGGAGTCTGTGGCAAGAGAATCACTTAAGCCCAAAAGTTTGAGATTGCTGTCAGCTGTGACGCCATGCCACTCTACTGAGGGTGACACAATGAGACTCTGTCTCAAAAAAAAACAAAAAGAAAGAAAAGGAACCTAACTCTCTTGGCATACCTGACTCAGACCCTTGGTATGAAGTCACTTGCAGGTCTAAAATTCTATTATTCTATTAAATCAGCTGTATAAATAATCCACTGCTAAGTTCAACATACATTTATTTACTCAGTTTTACATCATTCCTTCTTAATTAGGACAAATAGGTAATATGTGCTATCGATCCTTCCAGATCATGAGAATTTTCTCTAATTTCTTTGTCTTCAGCTAATGTGCCCTCTTTCCCCTTCACTGCTATTTTCTTCTCCCACTCACCTTTAAAGAGTCTACATTTTCCTTGAGTTACCCCAGTTGGTTTGAGACCATCAGATCTATAAGGGTATATAATATCCAAACAAATTAGAAACCAAACAATTTCTCATTTTGATAAAATTCTTGTGTGCTGGTTTACAAGTATTTTCTCTTGTCTTTCTCGGAAGTTCAGTTGAAAGGAGTAACTGAGAAACTTGTCTTTTTCCATTCTCAGGAAGAAGAAAAATCAGGAAAAACCACATCAAATCAATGTCACAAATGAGTCAAATAACCCAGCAGTCTACAAACAAATATCACTGGCCTGTTTTTCTCCTAGAGGGATAAAGTCAGCCAATCCTGGTTTTCTTCAGTATTTTCCAAGTATTGGCATAACCCTACTCAAGTACTGTTTGCCAAGCTGCAGTGAAACCAAATTTACTTCAAATACTGACTTCAGACACCTGTAGCTTAAGAAACTTCCCTCTGCTCACCTGAGAAGCACCGGCCACCCCGTCATGGGGCCCTGGGTCCCACAGCCACACCCCTTATGTTTCCTTACATCCATGCTCGGTGAGTGTCCTGATCCAGAAGGCCAGGTGGGCTGAAGGCTACTCCACTATCTCCCCGGCCCCTCCAGGCCCTGCCACAGACGACTCTGTGGCTTTTCCACTTGGGTGGAAAAGGGAAAGAAAAAGGGAAGAGGGCAAGAGGCAGAAAGCCTGTGCTGCCTCCTCTGCCAACCAGGCCTCTCTCCCAAGGCCACATGGCTCTCGTTTCTTTGTTTCTTCTTACGTTTAATTTTCTTTGGCCCAGGCTTTCCTCAATGGTTTTCTTTTCGCATTTTATCACCATAAATTAATTAAAATGTTTCTGGCGCTGAGTTCACATCTGATCATCTTGGCAGGGTCCGCTCACACAGATGGCAAGTAGATAAAGGGCAAATCAACCATCCCAGAGCAGGGGAGCGGCCACATAGGGAGCAGGGCGGGAGGCCTGGCGGGGGGGTGGGGAGGCCAGTGAAACAACAGCCACCAGGCAGAGTGGAGAGGTGCACCCCGCACTGGGGGACAGGGAGAGACTCTCATGGGTCCTCCTGTGCTGCTCCAGACCTCCCCGAGGACAGCTTGCTAATGATGAGCTCTGAGTCCACCCTCTGCACCCTTCAAATCTGGGTTGTTCAGGGTTGGGAGATGGGGGGGCCCTTGCAGGAGACATGTGGGCAGAGGGAGCTGGAAGCAGCAATGGCGAGTACTGCCGAGACCTGGCAAGGTCAGACCCTGCCACACTCCAGGAGTGTAAAGAAGAGCAAGACAGACAGCATTCCCGTCCTGTGGTGTGTCTAGTCCATTCGGGGAGACAGACATTAAATACCAGATATGCGTGGAGGGGACAGAAAGAGAACCTAGCCTTAGAATTTGAACCACCTTCTTGCCTTGGCTAAGAAGGACACACAGGGACAGACAGATGCTCCCACCCAGACCCTGGGACCATCACACCCACAGACTGGCAGCCCTGAAATCACTGCTTAGAGGAAGGTATCAGGCCCAGACATGGTCCGAGGGGACCGTAAGGTGCACTGGAAGGAGGGGAGGCATATCTGTGGTCACACAGAAGTGAACTTCTGGAGGGAAGTTCGTCTATGGAGATTTTAACCTTTCTTTCCCTAATACTGTCTCGTTCTGAAGGGCTGCTGTCTTCATCAAAAACAGGAGCGAAATAAACAGCTCACACCAAGCATTGCAAACAAAGTGGGTGGGATGCTGTTCTGGAGACCAAGGCGCTGGGACCACCTGAGGTCCAGCAATCCAGACAGCCACTCCCAGCGAGGCGCAGCTAAACTGGAAGGCGAGGAGAGTCCTGGGGCCTCAAGCTTAGAACATAACATCAGGGCTAATGCTAGGTCAGGAGCTCCCACAAGCAAACCCTCCACCCTGAGCATCCAGGGAGAACAATGGCACTGGCTGGCTGCCCTCCTGCATCTGTGGTCCCGGGACAGCTGAGGCCTGGAAGCCTGGGGCCTGGGCGCTGTTGCTGGTGGCTTCAGGATGTGTTCGTTGAAGATTGGTTGGGTATTATGTTCCCTAGAGCAACGTGAGAAAGTCTCGCCAGCTGCTGCCACCCTGCCCTCAGGCGAGGAAGGACACGCAGCTTCCCTCCTTGGCCTCCGCACAGCCAAGCTCGGCAGTGGACGGAAATATCTGCTTTACTGAGACCTTTTTGTAAGGGGAAGAAAATCTCCAAAGGGCCCAGGGACCCTCCCTGAACCCCTGTGTCATTCTCCCCTGAAGAGCTCCGAGGCCCCTGAGCACCCATGCACCTGCATCCGTGCATCAGGTGGCTCCCTGAACATGTCCTGTCGTCTCCGCTCATGACAAGTGTGACTGGGCCGCCACCCAACCTGGATTTCGGCCACCTCTGACCAGACCGTAAACTGCTTAGGAAAGAGAACCGCGTTGTCTTCTCACTTACAGGGGCTTGCTAAACACAGTGAACTGAATTGAAAAATTAAGGTGAATACATATATATCTCATTTTCAAATTGTTAAGGCATCAAAGACCTTTTAACATCACTGAATTTTACCCTACAGATTTACTTTAAAAATCTCAAAGGAAGGAAGGAGGCACAAGGGGAGCTCTTAAGTCCCCCACTATTTTGGTTTTTTGTTTTATTCTTTCTTGTTTTTTTTTTCTTTTTTGAGACAGAGTCTTGCTTTACCACTCCAGGTAGAGTACGGTGGCATCATCACAGTTCACCACAACCTCAAAACTCATGGGTTCGAGTGATCCTCCTGCCTTGGCCTCCTGAGTAGCTGAGATACAGGTGTGCACCACCACACCTGGCTAGTCTTCCTATCTTTTGTAGAAATGGGGTCTTGCTATGTCGCTCAGGCTGGTCTTGAACTCTTGGCTTCAAGGGATCCTCCCACCAAGCCTCCCAGAGTTCTGGGGTTACAGCATGAGCCATGGCACCTGGCCATCCCACTGTTCTTGATGGCTTTCCTTGTTATTCTAACATGATAAGCAAAATCTATTCTAAAACAGGGAAAGATATGTATAAAACACACACATGTGTGCACACACTTATGTCTTTTTAAAACCTTCCCACATAAATTTTTTTCAAGAGCATCATGGGATACATTCTGAGATGAGAACAGAAAATATTTTTAAAATGTAGTGTTGCCAGCACTCCTTGTCTGCCTGTCCCTGGTCTAGGTTCATGGATTCATGGGCCCACTCTCCCAGCAAAACACAAAACAGATTAAACCATGAACAACACACAGAGACTTTTGAGGCCCTGAAAACCGTCAAGATATAGGGTCAAGGGAGTGCTAGTACTTTTACTTTAGTTTACATTTGTCTCTAATTTTGAAACAATTCATATTGTTTTTTCTTGTCCTTGCACTTTAACTTGGTCCTGTGCCATAAGGCTGCAGCCACAAAACAGAGCTGAAGGGAGTTCTCTGCCAGAGGCTCCAGGCTCAGAAAAGACCACCCTGGGAGTAGCTTGTCCGGAGACTCTGAGCTGGATGCCATCCAGACTTCAGGGAACTGGACTTCCACCTCTGGCACTTAGTTTTAGGGCTGACCCTTGGAAAACTACTTGGCGCTGACTGTGCTTTGAAGAGGACACATTTGCAGATGGGGCTAACACATGGCAAACATAAGACTAACACGGGACTGACACAGGACTAACACGGGGCTAACATGGGACTAACACAGGGATAACATGAGACTAACAAGGGACTGACACAGGACTAACACAAGGCTAACACATGGCAAACATAGGACTAACACAGGACTAACAGGGGACTAACATCGGACTGACACAGGACTAACATGGGGCTAACATGGGACTAACACAGGACTAACATGGGGTTAACAGGGGACTAACACGGGGCTAACACAGGGCTAACATGGAGCTAACACAGAACCAACACAGGGCTAACACGGGACTAGCATGGAGCTAACACGGGGCTAACATGGGACTAACACAGGACTAACATGGGGCTAACAGGGGACTAACACGGGGCTAACACAGGGCTAACATGGAGCTAACACAGG
Organism: Perodicticus potto; assembly: GCA_963574655.1. NCBI lineage: Eukaryota > Metazoa > Chordata > Mammalia > Primates > Lorisidae > Perodicticus > Perodicticus potto. The sequence goes on along the minus strand of CAUYRH010123023.1, from coordinate 25,026 downwards.
GCTGACGGGATTAACACAGGGCTAACACGGGACTAACACAGGGCTAACACGGGACTAACATGGGACTAACAAGGGACTAACACAGGGCTAACAGGGAACTAACACGGGGCTAACACAGGACTAACATGGAGCTAACAAGGGGCTGACACGGGACCAACACGGGACTAACATGGGGCTAACACGGAGCTAACACAGGACTAACATGGGACTAACAGGACTTACACGGGCCTAACAAGGGACTAACACAGGGCTAACATGGGACTAACATGGAGCCACACAGGGCTAACATGGGGATAACATGGACCTAACACAGGTCTAACATGGGACTAACACTGGGCTAACAGGGGACTAACATGAAGCTAACAAGGGACTAACACGGGGCTAACACGGCACTAACACAGGACTAACACAAAGCTAAATCAGGACTAACACAGGGTTAACAGGGGACTAACACAGAGTTAACACGGGACTAACATGGGGCTAACACTGGACTAAGAGGGGACTAACATGGGGCTAACACAGCACTAACACAGGACTCACACGGGGCTAACTCGGGACTAACACGGGTCTACCAGGGGACTAACATGGGGCTAACATGAGACTAACATGGAGCTAACACGGGACTAACAGGGGACTAACATGGGGCTAACACGGGACTAACACAGAGCTAACATGGGACTAACACGGAGCTAACAGGGGACTAACAGGGGACTAACATGGGGCTAACATGGGACTAACACAGAGCTAACATGGGACTACCACGGAGCTAACAGGGGACTAACATGGGGCTAACATGGAGCTAACATGGGACTAACAGGGGTCTAACATGGGGCTAACATGGGACTAACATGAAGCTAAGACGGGGCTAAGTATCCAGCAACCGTGCTGAGGCAAAGAAGCTTTACCTGTTAGTCTTTTTATTAATTTTTTAATTTAGGTATAAATCTGGAAACCATAATCCCATTGCTGGTAAATTCTGCCTAAAGCCTGTACAGATTCCTTGCACTGAGCTAAGACAGAAAATCACCCTGCTCAGTTCACATAGAATAGTGGGCATCTCCATGCCACACAAACAAAGTTCTCTTTAACTGTAGTCCCTACCTGACATCAGATATACGCCAGGACCCAGCGAGCTACTTATTTCCCCTCAACAAACAATCTCGTGTGTGTGTGCGTGTGTGTGTGTGTGTGTGTGTCCCTGTCGGCAGGTGGGGTGGGAGGTGAGTGGAAAAGCAAACTCACATTTCACATCTGGAAGCCAGGCCCCTTCTCCGGTTCAGGTCAGATAACTTGTCAACCAGTCACCGTCTGGGAGATCAGAAACAATGCTTTTCAACTAAAACATTTTTCTCAGGACGAATTCTCATGACAGTCCACAGACAGCCAAGTCAGGTCCGAGTGGATGAAAGGAGGGTACAAAGGCCGAGTGCCTCTGCTTCCCACAGTGATACTCAAGAACGGGGCTTAGCATTTGGTCCGAGAATGCTGATAAATATTAGACGCCAGCAGCCTCCTGGCCATGGACGAAGGAAGCATCGGCAGTGTTCTGACCGCAGGCTAGCTTCCCACTCACACCCAGCAATCACAGCCTGTGTCCCGTGCCTCCCAAAGAAAGGCCAGTCTCACCATGGACGGTGCCTTCAGTGGGGCCGCACGAGAGCCTGGACCCCGTTCTGTGCATCCACCGTGACCTGGGAACTGGGCACAAAGCCACTTGAAGGGGTGAAGGAAAATCCTTCCCCTCCACTCCCCGTAAAACTGCTTATAAAGAAAACAGAAGTAATTATGGGGAAAAATGCTTACAAACCTAGAGGGCTCTATTAAAATGATCCTCACATGGATTCCAGTTTAAGTTTCCAAGACTCGGGCAAGAAATGTTCACGTTTAAAGTCTTCTTTACCCAAGACACTTGGTTTGGCCAGCGTGATGGTCCAGAAGCCAAAACAAGGTCATCTAGGGGACTAGTGGCCTCTCTTTACTTTTAATTTATTGCCAAAACTGCATCAAAATGGCAACAAAGGAAATTAGAATAAAGGCTCCCCACACCCATGGTAAACCACAAACTCACTCTCTCGCCTTCTCTCAAATGGTCCTTGCCCGTTGGCCGGTGTGATTGTTACACATAAGTGTCTGCCTAATCTCCCTGTTACAAAATGTTTCCCAAGTAACTGAATGTATCAAAATCCCAGGCGATCAGCCTGCTCACACTCCGAGCTGTGTCTCCCAGTTCAATCTACACTAAGCCAGCCTCTGTTCAGACCTAAAGATCCTCACCTGTGTGGAAGCTGCGTCCAGGTGGCAGTAAATAGCCCCCATGTACCTAATGCAATAAAGTCACACTGTAAGCTGTCCAGAAAAACTGCGCGTCCACCCCCCAGGGTCCCCTCCACCTTCTGTGCCAGGCCCAGAGGGCTGTCCCGTGTCTTGGTCCCCCAGGACTTCTGACTTCCAGGTGAATTCAGCCAACAGAGGCAACAGTAGGAGGCCAGAGGCGGAGAGAAGAGAGAGGTCGGGGAAGTCATTCCCCAGCCGCTTCCCCCCTGGGTATCCATGGCTTAAATGTGTCCTTCTGAAGGCCGCCACTGCTCTCCTGCAGCCCTGGACTCCAGCTCCAGTTCCCAGGGCTCTGGTGCCGGCTAACAGTGGCGAGGTCCCCACCATCGCTGGCCTTCCCCGCGCGTGTCCAGACGTCCGCAGTGAAGCCTTCCCTGGCTCACCCTCCTGGGACACTGTGGGGGGAGAGCCACGCTGCAGGCCAGCTACGAGGGCTCTGCGTTTCGATGAGCCAGTCCCTAGCGTTACCCCAGGGCTGCACTCCAGGGATGGACGTACTTCAGCCCCGCTCCCCGTGATGGCAGAGCGCTGCTGCCCCCGCCATGTCTTCAGGGCGTGCGTGAAACTTGTCCTCTAGAGCTCACCCTCTGACTGCTCTACCCGCTCCATGCAGAATGAATCACGTCCTCATTCCTCAGGATTTTTGGAAGCATCTGTCCAGGCTGTTTCCAGAAATTCTCTCCGGTACAAATAATATTTTCAAAAAATTCTTTCTCTCTCATAAAGTCAAGAAAGGACTCTCATTTTTTCAGTCATTTTTTTCATCGTGAAAGAAAATACTTTCGCTTCTCCTATGGTCTGTCCAGGGCAGGGCACACGTGGTGGGCACAGGTGTATCTGAGGCACAAGGCAGGTGGTGGGTGAGAAGGCGGCGGCTTCGGCACTCAGGAAGTTCTGCTCCTGGAGGTGTCAGACAGGGTAACTCTAAGCAAGCCGTTAGCATGCCTTTAAGTCGGTAAGATTATTTTTGGTCCATTCATCTGTAAAATGAGAACAAATTCTGCTTACTAGGAACAAACATCCATACCAGACGACTTCATGTGCATGAGCACCCCTGGGACCTCAAAAGAAGCGAGAAGGCTCCACAAGCTGATGGAGCAGTGGCGTCTCACCAACCTGCTGTCCAGCTTTGAGTTAAAATATGCCACTTTCAGGCAGTATCCACATGACACCCGCACAGAGGGGCCCTGCACAGGGCCCGTATTCCCAATGATGTCACTAGGCTGGGAGGAAAAGGATCCCCACTTGTGACTGTCTGCTTAGCTTCATAAGTCACCCCCAGGCCTGCACACATGGGGCTGAGATGGACATCACAGGCCCAGACTTCGTGGAGAAGAGTCTGTCCGCGGCAGCACCTGGCTTCTTGGAGCCCTGGCTGCCACTGGCATTCACAAGCTGCCTTTGACTGTCATATGGTTCGGCTACTGGTGGGCTGGCTTTCCACGCTGGTCCTCCTCTGGGTCATTTTTTTCTTCAAACTCACATTGAATTCCAAGAAATCTGCTCACCGCGTTTCTTCTGCGAGAGAGCCCCGTCCTGAGTTGTCACAGCATGCAGAGAACTGGGCATCCCACGTGGAGTGAGCAGTCCCAAGGCTGGAGGGGGAAATGTCTCCTTTGACTGCCTGGCACCCATATTCAGGGAGAGGCTGGCTTACCGGGGGATCCGGGAACCTGGCAGCCACAGGTGGAGATAGCTAGAAAGTGCCGTTCATCTTTGTGTTTACACGGGACCCATCACCATAGGGCTTAAACAACCACATAATTTTGACACTGACGGCCACAGCTAACTTCTCGCAATCAACAGAGCTGTTGTACTTCCAGTATCGTCTTCTCTCAGTGCCAATCTGAATACCCCAGTATGAAACTGAGCACCTGCCAGTGGTTTCCGGGGCTCTTGGCTCTCACATCTTAAGTCTGTGGCGTCTGCAGATTACTAACCAGACAAAGGCTAGATGTCCAAACAGAAGGCTGGTATCCTGAAACTCTGGGAATAGCTGAGAAAAACAGCATGCAGTTGGCTTTTAATCTAGCCCTTCTGGAGATGCCCAGAGTCCAAACAAACCACGATGACTTATAAAAAGATGAGAAATCAGTCAGACGTGCACCTGACTTTCATGGGCCCACGGTTAGGGCTGCCATGTACTGTTGAGCAGGCTGAGCACTGCTCAACTCCAGAGAGCGCCATACGCACAGCCACAACGTGGCCATATGGCGGTGCCCCAAGGTTGTGCAACAGAGGAGCCCTGCTCTCATTAAAAAGATAACCAAGGGGCAAAGGACAGGAACAAACAATCGCAAACTGCCATCCACAAGAAGGTTAATGACAGAAAGCTATGAGAATACTTTTAGCATATAAAACCCAGATCCCTGAAAGAACAGTAAATGGGTTTCTGGAGAGACTTTTAAAAGCTGGTTTAATCCTAACATATGGAACAGTTTCTTGTGGAGTAAAAGAGAATGAAGAAAAATGATTTGCTGAAGAAGAAAGAGAAGAAAAATGTGACATGAGAGCACCAAAGCAGAGCCCAAAACAAAATCAGGCTGATGAAGGCGAAGCCGCTTCTTCAGAAGAGATTTGGGAGTATCCCGGGGACCCACTGGCAGCCCGAAGCCAGCCTTCTCTCAGCCCCCGTCTGCCCCGCCTCCTGCCCCCACCCGTGCCTTCCAGAACACATTAGTGGCCCCAGTGAGGCCCTAAGGAAAGCCAACGCATGAACGTGTGAACAAGATGGGATCCCGCCTTCAGGAGGTCCAGTCTGGGGAGGTGAGGCACACGCCTGACGCTGGACGCGCAGGGCGGCGCCACCGTCACTCCAACAAGTGAGGAGCAAAGTCTTCTAGGAAGACTTGAAACTGACCCTGAGCAGCTGTGAACACATTGCCGACTGTCACCAGTTCCCGGGTAACGTGGACAGTTTCTGCGTAAAGTCACTGGTCACCAACGTGTCAGGGGGTTAGGGTGCTAAGTGACTCCAGGTTACCAGCAGCTGAGAGATGACAAGGGGAGAAAGAATAAAACAGGCTGAATTTAGGGTCGCTGGGAATTGAGGCTGGGTGAAATGAGTCGGAAACAGCTGCTATGTTACCACGATGGTGACCGGCAATTCTACACCGGAGCTATCCACGTTCCCGGGGAACTCATGGCCGGTCAGCCCTGTGTTACAACGTCCACAGGTGCAGGTGACAGAGAACACATTTCAAGCAATCAGTACCACAGGAACCAAGGCACATGGGTAGCAAAGCCTGTTCCAGAACAGTTTGTTTAGAATAAAAGAATACGAGGAAGCAAGAAAGAGTGTGAAGGGCCCTCAGTGCCTTTCACACTGGGACGCTGGGCCGAAGAGCACCATTAAAGACCCTGCAGGATAGACTGAAGGAGGCCGGACATCGTTCTGAGTCCTTGGGAAGAAATTTACTGTTACTCTTCTGTCAAATTTTGAGCAGAGAATAATGTAATTAGAGCTGGGCTTTAAAAGAAGCTTTATCTGGGAGCAGCATCTGCATCCATGGAGACAGGGAGACCATTAGGACAAGACAGATGAGCGGGTGACAGGCAGCGCTGAGCTGGGATGGCAAGTCTGGGCTGGATGCCTCCGAGCTCTGGGGTCCTGTGGCCCTGGACCAAGCCCCCCTCTGCCTCTAGCACATCCTGGTGTGTGACCCTAGTAACCTCCCCAAGCTTCAGTTATTCCCTGTGTAAAACAGGGACAACAGCAGCATTAACATCCCCAACATGTGAAGATTAAATGCAAGAATAAGCTGCGCATGGTGGCTCACACCTGTAATCCCAGCACTCTGGGAGGCCAAGGTAGGAGAATCGCCTGAACTCAGGGGTTCAAAACCAGCCTGAACAAAAGCGAGACCCCATCTCTAAAAAACAAACAAAAGAACAGTAGCCAGGCATTGTGCGGGGCACCTGTAGTCCCAGCTATGAGGCAAGAGGATTGCTTGAGCCCAAGAATTTGAGGTTTCTGTGAGCTGTCAGCGCTCTGCAGAGGGCGACAAAGTGAGACTCTGCCAAAAAGAGAGAGAGAGAAGAGCACGGGGCCGTCGCTGGGCTGCCAACAAACATCTCCCGTTATTTGTCCTCTTTCTCTCCATTTCACGGCTGTCTCCCTGCCACGTTGGCGCTGGGGTCTGAGCAGGGGCTTTGTATGCTGCCCTCCCGCCTCCCTCTGTTCTCTGGATCTGGGTCATCCGCTCACGAGCCCACTAACTCTTGCCTCTGACATGCTGGAACCTTGATAAATCCCATGTCCCCCAAACTCGCCTCAGTCACAGGCCCTAACCCTGAATTCCCAGTCCGCTGCTGCCCACATCCTGGTGGAAAGATCATTTTCTAACCTGGGGTCAAAATGAGGGGAAGAGGGCCCACGTCTCAGCCAAATGGGTTTGCCTTCGAGTCTGGGACGATATATTTCCTTACTATAAAAGCTGTAAAACACTGGAGTAGGGTTACAGCTTCACTGCACCTCCTCGGAGCTCCCAGAGCACGCGCCCATCCCTTTACGGCTGAATTTATCACATCACGGTACAGCCGGGTGTTGACGTGACTGCTCCCCTGCCAGGCCACAGGCTCCTTCAGGGCAGGGACCAAGCCTTACTCATCTCGTCCCCTGCGCCTGCCGTAGGTGTCCGTACACACTGAGCGAGATACAGCAGCTCGCATCGGTGACCTCCTCATGTTTTGCAAAGGCCGTTGAGGGGGATGGTGGAATCTGGCTCTGGAATGCCGCGCTATAATTTTTCCCTTGTTCAATACACCTTAAGCATAGCCATCAAAAGGAGAAGGAATAATAGGACCACATGCCAGTAATTCCCAGACTTCTGGGTTTCACTAATCAGGTTTTTAAATAAGCTTTTAATTGAGGGGAGCACCGTGGAGTTCCCAGCTGCTGGTTTTGCCGAGCAGGTCCAGGAAAGAAAAGCCACAGACAGCTGCTCTCTCCATCTCACCAAAGGAAGATATTGAGCCCCCCGCCCACCAAAGGTGTGATGTAGACATACGCTCAGAATAAAGGGAAACCTTGTAAGTGAATTAACCCAGTGTTATGAGAAACACCCGGGTGCACCCATCTGACTCTTCCCATTTCTCCAAGGATGGTGGCGAGCCCTGACACCCCGACTCCTGTTGAGATGCTCACATCCAGAGCAGTGTTCTTTAGGCTGCAGTACTTTGAGGGTCTGATATTGCTCTCATTAGAGTTGTTTATTTGTGATAAAATACACACAACCTAAAACTGACCATTTTAACCATTTTTAAGTATACAATTCAGTGACATTAAGTATATTCAAATTGGCTTGGCGCCTATGGCTCAAGTGGCTAAGGTACCAGCCATGTACACCTGAACTGGCGGGTTCGAATCCAGCCCGGGCCCGCCAAACAACAATGACGGCTGCAACCAAAAAATGGCCAGGTGTTGTGGCGGGTGCCTGTAGTCCCAGCTACTTGGGAGGCAGAGGCGGGAGAATCGCTTGAGCCCAGGAGTTTGAGGTTGCTGTGAGCTCTGATGCCACAGCACTCTATCCAGGGTGACAGCTTGAGGCTCTGTCTCAAAAAAGAAAAAGTATATTCAAATTGTCCTGCAACCATCACCACCATCCCTCTCCAGAATGGTTTTGTCTCCCCAAACTGTGAAACTCTGTGTCCATGGAACACCAGCTCCCCACCCGGCTCACCAGGCCCGGCACCACCTCCCACCTCCCAGGGTATTGACCACGCAGGTGCCTTCTGTAGGCAGAGCCGGGCAGCACTGTCCTCCTATGTCCAGCCTGTTACACTAAGCATGAGGCCTGCGAGGATCTCCCCTGCCTTGTTCGGGCTGAATAATACTCCACTGTCCTTACACTGCGTGTTTGTAAACACAGTGCATTTGCTGTTGCAGCCATCCACCGATGGACACAGGGGACAGTTCCACCTCCTGGCTATCGTGCTCTGTTAGAATTCTTTATCTTTTTTCACAGGACACTGATCTTAGATGTGTAACAACAAATTCTCCATCATCTTGCTGGTGTCCCACAACCAAGCCCTGCTCTGGGACGGCTGTGCCTGCTTCTGCCTCCCTGTAGCACGTGTGTGTGTGTGGCCCCCTCATGGTGCTTCACACGTGACCGTGCTGGGGAGGGACGCAGGCGCCACCCGCCTTGGCGTACCACACAGGCACGCAAAGCTCCAAAGAACCTCTGCCACGTCCCCCGTTAGCGCGAGCCGGTACACTGGGGGCCCTGCCTTTGCCGTCTCTATTCCCACTAGTTTGTTACTGAACATGTAACAGCAAATAACCAACAAAAAATATTTCTAGTCCCAACTCCAGTAACCATTAAATCAGATACCCATGTGATGCAGACAGATTTCAATGCCCCAAAAGACCAACCTTACCCTCCAGTGCAGAACACACCTTCTCACAATTAACTGATGCCTCATTCAAATTGGCATTCGAAAAGCTGAATTTCAGCAAAATTTGGCTTTAATACAAGGTCTGGCATTTCTAAACTAGCATACAAAGCCCTGCGGTTAGTCATCCTTTTCCTACAACATATGTACATGTAGAGAAATTCTCTGGACTAGCACCACTGAAGTTAGAAGCATAAATGAAATGTTGGCCTCGACCTCCAACCTATTTCTCCTACTGACCAGCAGCACGGGCTTTCTGGGAACCACAGGATCCACTCCACCTGGTTAACGTTTGGATTGCGGATAGCACTGGTTTGGTAAGGAACATGTATCGCACTTTACTCCGTATGGTATAATAATAGGAAAGGGTGTGTAACTCAACAGCAGAATGCACAAGGGTGACAGGGTCCCTTTCAGAGAGGTCTGCGCATTCCCCAGGGGTCAGAGGCAGTGATCTCTGCCGCGCCTTCCCTCCCAGCAGCAGAGGGCAGGTTAAACTCAGTAAGTGTCCCTAAGAAAATCCAAGCTCTCTGCACGCTGTGCTACAGGACAGCGTGGCCCAGGGCCAGGCCTCAGCTGAGAGCAGTGTGGCGGGGACACCAAGTTAGAAGCTCCCGTTTCCCCAGCCTCTAAGCAGCACTTTCCTTTCAAGCTGCAACCTCTACAGCAGACCTGCCTAGCGATGCCTTCTCCTGTCCGGGGACTAAGCGCTCTCCCCTCCTGCTCCCAGGCATGTCCAGCCCCATCTCGCATCAGGCCCTCCCATAGGGCAGCCAGACACCTGCCCTGCAGTCTGTGACGCAGTTTGATCTATTTTACACTGAGGCAAACACAATACCTGTCGCCCCTGAAAACTCAGCCTTGGAGTCAAAAACGTCTGGAACCAGCCTATCAATGCAGCCTTGAGATGGGTGTGGGACAGGAGCAAGGCAGAGGACGGCTGCTGATTTCCACTTCCCAACAAGCCTGCCGGCAGTGAGCACCGTGCCACATCCATGTGCGGGTGACTGGACAGCCCGAGCTGCGACACGTGCCGGTCTGGCCGGACTGAGCTTTGGGACACCTTGAAACGTGGTTCAGCTGTCCCCGGTGTGTGCATTTTCCTCCCCGTGGCCTCCAAGGCCAGAATCAAAAGTGAAGAAGCAGAAGCCTCTGTATGTCCAGCTGAGCGGTGGGACGCAGGCCGCCGCCAGCCCAACTACCCCACACACATCTGGACATGCACATTTTCACCTCTGATCATTCTGGTACAAGCTTGAGTGTTTCAGAGGAGGGATCGGGCCATCAACTGAAATCCCAGAAACGCGTGAGTGCACAGGAAATGTTCCCAGGTGCCATCTCCCCAGAAAGGTCACACTTCCAAGAGACAACAGGAGAAAGAGGAGCAGGCCGGTGTCCTGCCCGGAGGGAGCTGACGCCGGCCTACCCTCGATAGAAAGGTAAGCGGTGCCACGTGCAACCCGACTCACACATCTTTGCCTGCTGTGTGGAAGGGAGCGCAGACGTCCAGGGCCCCACATATGGACCTTCTGTGACCCCAATTAGACGACTCACCTCAGAACCAGGACTGAGGAAGGCCATTTCCCAGGAAGACTGCTTCCCATTACATTAAATTCATTTCACTTTCCACCTCAGCACGATTTGGCAGGTCCCCCGTCTCTACATACCACGTCCCTCAAACAGCACCTCTTAGTCCCAGCTCCCGCAGCCCTGTAGCGCCACGTGGCGCGTCGTCAACACCAGCCGCCTCACTTTACCTCTGAGACCAGCTTTGCTGATGGACACTGCTTCCTGCTCCCTTCAGACGGTGGGGCTGACCTCCCGCCCAGCTGCCCTCCACTCAGGCCATCTGGCTGAGGGCATTTCCCTTCGCCGGGTTTCTGTGGGGGGTTTTTTCCCCTGTTTCTCATCCGAGGCTAAGGATACAGCTTTCTGGGAAGTTTCTAGTTGTTTCAGGGAGTTAAACTTCCCGTTTTTTGAGGTGAGTGTCCCAGACTTAATGTGAGATCAGCCAAACCATAAAAACAACTCTTCCTCTCCAGAGAAAGTGGCTTTCAAAGAAAATTTTATTATCCGTCTTCATATTTGATAAGAGGGAACAGGAAAGAAAATAGAATTCCTGCAGAATTTCTTCATGCTTTTCTTTTACGTTATTGCCCCAGCTTTGACCCGTCAGTAGTCACACATCTTTCCTTCCCGTCGGACAACTTTTACTGACAGCTGTCAGAACTTCCTTCTGTCCTGGGGCCTGTAACTACATGCAAGGTAGTATCTACCTTCCTGTTGCACTGCTTCTCTATTTTCTTCTTTCCCTTTGGGCTTTACTCTTACACATGGGATTTAAATATGTGAACACACACTCCCGTGTACTTCCCAAATCCAGCCTTGCGTTATCCTCTTCCAAGAAACAGAACACAGTATCCCATGATCAGGGCTGGTGAGGGCATATCTTAGCCAACTTTTTCTCTGGCTGCCTTTCAAAAAGTTGTTGAAAACAAGATATGCTCTTGAACCAGGAAAAAGCATCACGCATGATAACCTTCACAGGCAGCTACTGGCTCTGCCCAGCCAGAGTCGTCGTTACACAACCCCAGAGCTCTGTATAAAGTGTCATCTTCAATTACAGCCCAGAGGCTGCCAGCAGATGGCTAAACCACGATGAAATTAACTTCAACGTGATGTAGTGACTGTATCGACACGTCACACTGAATATGACCATGAAGAAACAGTTGACAAGTATGTGACAATTATGAAAAGGATAATGCAAAACTCTTAATTCTACAACATAACACATGTGATTCCGGTGGCTCCCATAATCTCAGTGATTTCCAGTAGCCGTACCCGCTGCGGGAGTCACTTTTCCGGTCTTAATGAACGAATTGTCCTACGTCGCCTACACCATCTCTCAGTCTCAGGAACAATGACCATATTCGTGAGGAGTTTCCTTATGCAACTGAAACATGTTTTTCTTTCCCTAGGCAGAGCTAACTAGAACAGTTAGCCCCTGACACCAGATTCACCCGGCTGAACCCACCAAATCAGACGCTGTCACCATGCCCATCGGCAAGCAAATAAAACATCCTTTTCTTTCACAACCTTTTGAGACAGACACATAAGCAAGCCCAGATTGATGTGGATGAGCAAAAACACAGCCCAGGCCTCAGTAGAACGGGTCCACAGATACCTAATGTCTAATAAAAATGACAACACAACACAAAGACACAAACTGAATTTGCAGTCTGCTCTCTGTGAGAAGCTTGTGGGGGAATTCTGGGAGGGGAGGCTTTCCACGCCAAGTGCAAGGCTGCCAGACATCTGCGTGAACCTTGCAGAATTCATGTCCTGAGAGTGTGGTATCAACATTACCACGGAATCGAGGAGGGATGGACGGGAGAGTATCCCCAAATACTCTCTCCATCACCAGATGTTAAGATAGTGACCAGCACAAGCCTCCCCCAAACCCATGAGGGATCTCTCCCTACTTCAGTCCTGTTCAAATGTATCACCCACCAGGGTTCCCTCCCGGTCGAGTCCCTCAGTCTGAGTCTACAGAGAAAACCAGGCTTGGAGGGCGTCCCTGAGCACAGTGACGCTTCCCACCACTGTTCTTCACTTCCCAGGTGCTGTTAGCACACTTCCAGTGCAGCCATCACCACGGACTCACCCTCTAACCACAACTTTTTTTTTTTTTTGAGACAGAGTCTCACTCCGTCACCCTGGATAGAGTGCCGTGGTCTCAGCAGAGCTCACAGCAACCTCAGACTCCTGGGCTCAAACAATCCTCCTCTCTCAGACTCCCAAGTGGCTAGGACTATAGGTGCCTGCCACCATCCCTAGCTAATGTTTCCATTTTTAGTAGAGATAGGGTCTTGCTCTTACTCAGACTGATCTCAAACTCCTGAGCTCAGCAATCCACCCTCCTCAGCCTCCCAGCGGGCCGGGATTACAGGTGTGAACACCATGCCCAGCCCCCGGGCCTAGGTTCCCATCTGCAGTGTAGACCAATGAACCTTGCCCAACTTTCAAGAACCATGAGGGGCTGCAAGCTGCCATCTTCAGGACAGTAATTGTTTCTGTAATAAGGAATCTTCTTTTACTTTTGTGTTCTTTATCCATGAAACGCAAAATGCATGATGTATTTGGGATTAATAAATTCTCCCAACATCTTTAGGAGACACAGTATTATTACTCCTTATAACTGAGTGTTCACACAGGAGAGAAATGAGTTACTCCACAACATACAATGCATTTGTGAAGAAAAAAACAACTTGATCCTTTTCCCTTTCTCCTTTGTCCTACTTTCAGAGAGTAGAGCTAAATTGACTGGCAAGCCTTTATTCCAGGGCTGTTCCCTTCCGTGTGAGTCTTCTTCAAACAAATATAATCACACTGATGTTTTATCCCAAGGCAAGAAATACCAAAGCACAAGGTGTGCACAGTAGAACCAAATCCTGTCTTCAAAACTGAAGATTTGTCACATATCCAAAAATTAAATTCAGAATTTTTATTAAAAAAAATAACCTGCAAAATTAATCTCCCCTCCCCTACTCCCTGCCCTTAGGAAATTCAGTGCCCAATGCTTCCCTATAAATAGTTGTCAATAAACACGACTGCTGCAAATGTATCCAGTAAACGTTAAGGTCAAAGGCCATCACTGTTTATTGCCTTGTAAACTCAAAGACAAGTGAATTTATTGCTTGAATACGTTTCAGGGTATTGGCCTACATAAAAGTTCTGAATCCCAGGTACAAAATACTCCATCAACTCACACCAAAGCTACTCTACACAGAACTTGGAGGCTGCCCACTGCTGGATTCATAATTCAACACGTCTTGGGAAGTGTATTGTTTGCCGTGTTGCACAGATCCCAAGGATTAGTGCTGAACTGTGCTTGTCATTATTACAAGAACTCACTTCAAACAAGCTATAAATTGCTGCTGCTTCTTAAATAATATCACGTATTAGCCCACGATGTAAATGCTCCAAAATATAACAGAAAAGATGTCAAGAATGGAAAAATTTATAATTTTTCTCTAGTCTTCACATAAGGAGAATGTTTATGATCTCCTTGATACAAAATGTGACAAATTTAAAAGAAAAGGGACAATTTATAGTCAGATCACATAGGCGTATATGGACTTTAGATAACTAAGATTTTGTATTATTCAAAACCTAATTTTTCTAATCTTTTGACATGACATTTGGCAGCTTCAGGAGTCTATATCTCCAGAAGAGGAGAGATGATAAGATAATGACCAAATATTGTCACCTTTAGAAATTCCTACAAAAGCCAGGCGTGGTGGCTCATGCCTATAATCCCAGCACTCTGGGAGACTGAGGCAGGTAGATTACTTGAGCTCATGAGTTTGAGACTAGCTTGGGCAAGAGCGAGACCCCATCTCTAAAAAATAGCCAGGCATTGTGACAGGCACCTGTAGTCCCAGCTACTTGGGAGGCTGAGGCAAGAGGATCACTTGAGCCCAAGAGTTTGAGGTTGCTGTGAGTTGTGACGACATGGTACTGTACCAGGGGGCAACAAAGAAAAAGAAAAAAAGAAAGAAATTCCTACAAAGGATTTATGAGAGAAGTTCAAATTTATGATTTAAAAATGTTTATATAATTGTTTTCACACTTCATTGGTCTATGTTAATATTTTCCTTATCATATATTTTTTAATTGAATTTATCTCTATAAATAAATCCCAATCTTGGACTCTAGGACTGCTGGGCCTTACTATGGTAATGAAACTAGGAATGCAACACCCAGGATGAAGTTTGAAATAAAATATCAGACTGAAACCACTGAGGATAAAAATTTCTGCTGCAATGGCTACAGCCTCCAAAGAGTATTGCTAAAATCCTGCCTCGCATGAACCTGGATTAAAATGATATTAAATGTCTTCTGACTGTCAAAATGTAGAGTGTTTTGAAATGTCATGCGTGCACTAATCACACTACAAAATCCAAGTTTGGGCTTAATGTTGGATTCTGTCATTTTTTGACATTCCACAGGGAAGAGTTGAACTTTTAATCTAGTTTCTCTCAGGTGACGTTCTAGAGTATATGATTTTTGTCATTAATAAATTCCCTTTATCCCAACAGACGTTAAACTACTCTCCAGTCTTCTCCAAGGCGTGGCCTGATTCAGGAATCCCTTCCCTATATAAGACCATAATGACGTAATTAGTCAATTTTTGATCAAATGAGTTCAATGAAAATTAAATATGTTAGATGACTTATAAACCATCCTATGCAAAAAAAGAAAAGCAGCGTGTGAGAAATATTTGTTGGGTTTCTACTCTGCATTACGAGCCCAGCTCTGGGGAAGAGAGAGACTTCACAGACCTGGGGGGTTAGAGGTGGGGAGCAAAGCTGGAGGTGACAACTGCCTATGCCTCCCTTTCTTTGTTTAATACATAATTCCTCATTTCCTCATGAAATAGCCACATAATGAACCATATGAAATTTAAATTATTTTCATGCAGAAAGACTTTCTGTTTACCTAGAACAAGATGTAAATAATATCCACAATGTTTACAAGTATGGAGTCTCTACACAAGCTGAAAGGAGCCATCTTTTACAAGAATACATCTTTTAGAAAGCAGCATAAAAATTCTCTAAACAGTTTTATGTATGGGGCGTTTCTTCCCGAGATGTGAATACTTCATGTTCCCCCCAACCCTGTACACCGATGCTCATAGCAGCTGCATTCATAAGAGGCCAAAACTGGAAACAGCAAAGACATCCTTCAATGGGCAAAAGACTGTGATAGATCAATCCGTGGAATATGAACGCAGGACTCAGAGAGAAACAGGAACAAGCTATTGACATGCGTAACAACCTGGATGGGCAGCCAGGAAATTTTGCTGAGTTAAAAAAAAAAAAAAAGGGCAGCGCCTATGGCTCAGTGAGTAGGGCACCAGCCCCATATACTGAGGGTGGTGGATTCAAACCCAGCCCCAGGGAAACTGCAACAAAAAAATAGCTGGCGTTGTGGTGGGCACCTGTAGTCCCAGCTGCTTGGGAGGCTGAGGCAAGAGAATCGCCTAAGCTCATGAGTTGGAGGTTGCTGTGAGCTGTGATGCCACAGCACTCTACCAAGGGTGACAGTGTAACACTCTGTCTCAAAAAAAAAAAGCTAGCTACAGACGGTATGATTTCACTCATATAACATTTTTGAAATAACAATCAATTTTGGGAAGGGAGGACAGATTAGTGGTGGTGAGGAGTGAGGGCAGGGGGTTGGACGCAGAGGGAGGCGGGCGGGCACCTGAGAGTGGCCGTGGGAGCTGGTGGGGCTGGAGCTGGTCAGGGCCGTGAGGGGCGGGCTGGATACATGAACCAACACGCGTGGTAAGACTGTAGAGCACTGAACACCTGCACACAGGTGCAGACACAGATGAGTACAAGTGACACTGGGGAAAGCTGAACAGGGTCATCGGATTGTGCCAACGTCAACACCCTGGTTAGGACATGCTACTCCTAGGGGCAACCAGGCAAAAATTACATGGGATCTCTCTCTAGTATTCTTAGAGCTGCTTGTAAATCTGCAAATATCTCAGTAAAAACTTCAATTAAAAAATTTAAATCTTGAAAGTTACACACACGTGTGTGTGATATTAAGTGACAGAAACCTCACTAAGAGTGTCAGCTGTGGGGTGTCTTGTCCCCTCAGAAACATGCCTCTCACTGCCGACCTCCTCAAGGATAAAGGAACTTCCGATGCTCACAGACTGTCTGAATACCTCTGCTAAGTCCACTCTGAGTTTTGCTGGAGGGCCATGAGGAAGGTGAAGTTAATTTTCAACCCACATCGATGGCCGGTATAATAGACAAGAATCCCTACTAACTGATCTCCTAACTGGTACACCCCAGCTTTCAGCTTCCAAAATAACACTAAAACTAAGGTGTTCCGGGACATAAAGGCATCAGTTGAACTAAAGTGACCTGCGTGTAGAAATACACAAATTATCTGATGCTGAAACAAGTAAGGGATTAGGGGCTTCCAAGGCAGTTTCTGAAAGCTCCTCCCCACCCGCCCCGCGCCCAGTCCACGAGGGAGCCGAGCCCCTGGCCACATTCTGACACCGGCCAAGTCCTTCTCTCTCGTACCCTTAGGCTCTTTGGGATCTAAGGCACTTTTGATAAAGATTGCCTATATGATCAAGGCACTGATTATACCTGTGTCTTTCAGCACAGGCAGGAATGTATTTCAGATAAGACAATTCCGCGTTTGAAAAGTGATCCACAGTCTTTCAAATAAAAGACGTCTCTACAGAAACACTCCTCAGAATAAAGCCCTCTAAGAAGCAGGAAGCCTTTGAATGTGTGGCGTCCCCCACTCGCCGGAAGGCCGTGAAAAGTGATGCTGCAGTGACCGTTTACTTGACAAGACCAAAGAGAGGCGTGCTTGTCTATGAACTGAAGAAGCAAAGATGGGACAAAAAAAAATCCCATGAACAAAAAAGCCCGCGAGAGGAAGGGCCTTTGTTCCGATGCAGCATGTCGGGAAGAGCCAGTGAGAGCACGAGCTTTGGGGACATCGCTCCACCAAGACATGTTGCCCAGGCATCAAGACAGAAATCCTGGTTCCTCCTTAAGCAAAGTCACCAAACTGTTAGGAGAATCCAGTAAGAAAATATATACAAAGACTTTAAATTTTTAAAGTACTGTACAAAGATAAAGGGCTGTGACTAACAGTCCACAGAGGGCACATCAACCGTGGGAAAAGTCAGCAGAGAACACTCGCTGACTTACGTCTTGGGGTTGGCTGCTAAGGCACAGCACTACCTGAATTTGTGGGATCAGAAGAAACAAATGAAGAAAGAATATTTAATTGTTGAACTGACTTTGAGAACCCATGATTTATTTGCCTAGAATTCTATGAGGTGCGATAGGTGACAGGACAAAAAAAAATCTAGGACAATCGTGACATAATTTGGTCTAATGAAAATTAAGGGTCAGAGTGAAATTTCTGAAAGGAAACCTTTATGATGCATTGGTCAGTTTGTGCCATTTTACAGCTGAGCAAAGTGAAGCCCGGAGGGAACCAAGGCTCACCACCTGCGGATGTGAGGCTGACTTCACACAACCCCTGCCGGTACACCTGCTAAAAGGAAACACCCAACTGGATGGCACCCCCCGGCAGCCCAGATCTCGGCCAGACCTGGAAAAGAGGCCTGGCCAAAACCACTTCTTGGCTCATCTGGATTCCTTACAAGTTCAGGCTAAAGCTTGGAAGAACACAGCGACTAGGCAACACTGCCTTCCAGTGGCAACAATATATTTTAAGAATCAAAAACCAGGGTACATACGGTATTTCAACCAGGTAGTGTGTTTGCCCTTAGGCTCACAGAAACACCAAAAGATTATTTTTAAAGCTTTGGTATGGACGTTAATTACAATTCCACATATTAGTAATGCTCTCTCGAGCACTTGAAAAAATTTAGAGTACCTACCTATCTTTAGTAGATGGGAATCCTGCTCAGTTACATTATTCAAATAACAACACAGGATTGCTCTGCAAAATCACTTTCGTGCCATAATCTTGTACTTCATCGGCAAAAGCACACACAGCAGCCAAAACTCCAGGTACAACAAAATCAATCAAGGCCTTCATATTGGTATTTCAAGGTTGCTATGAACTGACAAAGATTCCAGTTGTTTTCTTGTCTCTCTTTCAGTTCCCCCAAATATTCTGGCATAACGGTCACCTTCCGTCTCGCCACAGGGCTGCTGACCTTTGGGAACCACATCATTAGTGCTTGCACGATTTCTTCCTGAGCTGCTGTTGCTACATGAAGATCTCCAGAATTATGTTTTTAAGAGACCAGAGCTAGTTACACCAAAAGCAACCAGGGCATCTTCCCAAAGCCTTGCCCATTCAGGAGTAGTTAGAACAGTGATGCCAACATTGTACAGGTCCCACATGTGTGTATGTGAGGGTGTCAAGGCACTTCTCCAAAGTCTTCTCACTGGTAAACCCAACATCCTTGAGCAAGAGTTGGGCAGCCTAATCTATTGGCCACAGGGGGAAGCCAAGGCACTCAAGTTTCACAAATGTCTCGTAATAGTGGATTAGTCAACATGCACTAAATCTCTCTGTGGCAGGCTAGACAACCATTAAAATAATGATTTGGATAAATGCTTATTGAGGTAGAAAGATAGCTACAGTCCCCCTTAAGGAGACAAGAAAGCAGGTCAGCAGATATAACATGGTACTGGGAAGAGATGCTCACAAAAGGCTCAACTGCTCTCAAAAACCCACATGAACCAGCTTCCATGGCGCCCTGCCCAGACCCCACCTGCACATGGACCACAACCTGCAGGCCACTCTCACATGGAACACATCACGCAGCTAACACAGACCACGGCCTTCAGGAACTCTCATGTGGAGCACACTACGCAGCTCTCACATGGAACACGCCTCACAGCTCTCACGTGGAACACGCCACACAGCTCTCACGTGGAACACACCACGCAGCTCTCACGTGGAACACACCACACAGCTCTCACGTGGAACACACCACACAGCTCTCACATGGAACACACCACGCAGCTCTCACATGGAACACGCCTCACAGCTCTCACGTGGAACACACCACACAGCTCTCAAGTGGAACACGCCACACAGCTCTCACATGGAACACACCAAGCAGCTCTCACGTGGAACACACCACACAGCTCTCACGTGGAACACGCCACACAGCTCTCACGTGGAACATGCCACACAGCTCACACAGACCGTGACCTGCAGGAACTCTCACATGGAACACACCACACAGCTGACATGTGGAACATGCCACGCAGCTCTCAATGGAACACGCCACACAGCTCTCATGTGGAACACGCCATGCAGCTGTATGTTTGCTTCAGACTTTTCTTGCTTTTTTGCTGATCTGTATTTTCTACCTTTTCAACAGAGACTGTATATTTCCTGCATGGTCTTTTATTTATTTAAATTGTAAAAAAAATTGTGTTTATCTCATTACCTCAAAGTGGAGTTTTGTAACTATGATGCAAAACCTAGAAGCCATAAATAAATTTGATAAATTTGACTCCATCAAAATAAAACATTTTGCATGGTGAAAAAGCTTCTGTAAGCAAAATAAAATCAAACAACAAACCCTAAAACAAATATGTACAACTTTTTTCTCAGAAGCACCATCTGTTCTCACCAATACTTCATCATTTCCCAGCTGACAACCTGACAAAACATAAGCAGTGACTTTGAACAGACAGTTCGAAAAGAAAAAACAGCTCACACTTAGATACACAAGAGGTCCTCCCAACTGGCTTAATAGGAGAAATGTGATGTAAATTTGCCTGTAGATTTCATTTATTTAACCTACTGGGTTGGTAAAGATTCAAAAAGTCTGAATGTGTGTTCTATGAGAGGCCACGCTGGGACCTGAGAAGCTCTATGGAGAACGCGGAGTCTGAACGATGACCCTGCAAAGATGCCACCTGCTGATCCCCAAGACCTGTGAATATGTCACCTCATGTGGAAAAAGGGACTTCGTAGATGAGATTAAAGATCTAGAAATGGAGAGGGTTTCCTGGGTTATCCAGGTGAGCCCAATGTAATCCTTTATAAAAGGGAGGCAGGAGAGGCAGAGTCAGAGAAGACGGTGGGAGCAGGTCGGAGGAAGAGGCCTGAGGATGCCATGCTGCTACCTGCAAGACAGAAGGGGGTTGGGGCAGGAGAAGAGGCAGCTCTCGCAGCTGGGAAAGGCCAGGACCCCACTCTCCCCAGAGAAAACAGCCCTGCCCATACCTTCTCTGAAGCTTCAGACCCCCAGAATTGCGAGATAATTTTGCATTGCCCTAAGCCACTGCATTTGTGGTAATTTGTGGCAACAGCAATAGTAAACTGATTCAGAGACCAATCTGGCAAACGATACCTGCACACATGCACTCTTTGGCCCCAAACTCCCTATCCAGGAATTTAACTTAAGACATATTCACGCAAATGCAAACTGAGGTACTTACTGCACTACTGTAAGAGCAAACAACCGGACACACCTAAATGTCCAGGGAAAGAAGCTGATTAAATAAATCATGATCCGTCCACACAATGTGATGTCATGCAACCTAAGAAAAGAATGAGGAAGTTACGAGCTATAATATGACAACACCCAGGCAGAACAGGTGGAAGAGGAAGCTGCGTTTGGAGAGAACGGGGGATGGAGAGCACAGGCTTCTGTGTTTGTGTACCCACAAATGTTTCTGGAAGGAAAAATAAGACACAAACTGTGTGTGTTGCTTTTGGGGAAGGAAAGAGGGCGGCTGGTCAAGAGAAGGGAGGAGACTTCTCACTGTGCACCTTTTATATTTTATCAAAATCTCTACATGGAATGTGAATAGATTACCTATTAAAATTTAAACAAAAATATTATGAATTAAACAAGAAAGTGGTTTCTAAGCCAGTGAAGATACCATTACCATCAGTGGGTCTCTGCAGAACATGTCATCTTTTTCGTGGTGGGCCATGCCGTAAATTCCAATCTTCTGGAAGCATGGGGGGTATGAAGGTGTTCCCCGTGGCCCAAGAGGGGGGTGAGAGAATGGGGATGTGCTCGAGGGGACATGGATGAGGGTCTATGGAGAGCCAGAACAGAGCTAACATCACATTTGCTTTGTAAGTCACAGGTGAGAATTCTTTGGAAGTCCCTTTGGAGACCTAGTCCCATCACAGACACTCTGTAATTTGGGCTGCCAGATTCCACAAATAAAATTATAGGACACTCAGTTAAAATTGAATTTCAGATAAACAACAAAATAATTCAAACATTAAAAATATAGCCGGATATGGTGGCTCATTCCAATAATCCTAGCACTCTGAGAGACCAAGGTGGGCAGATTACTTCAGCTCAGGAGTTTGAGACCAACCTGAGCAAGAGACTCCATCTCTATGAAAAATGAAAAACTGAGACAAGAGGCCCACTTGAACCCCAGAGTTTGAGATTGCTGTGAGCTACAACGTCACCGCACTCTACTGAAAAAATGAAACTCTGTCTCAAAAAAAAAAGAAAAAAAAATTAAAAATCTTTGCTATTTATCTGAAACTGAAACTCAACTGGGCATCTTATATTTTATCTGGCAGCTCTGTATCTCAGGAGCTCCCAGGGCCGGGGAGGACCAGCCAGTGAGGCCAGCATGAGCAAAGCCTCCACCTGCAGCTCTGTCCCTTCAGAGACCTGACCACATCCCTCCAGGCCCGTGTGGTAAGGGACAGCTTTGCCCAGCCATGTCCACTAGCCAACAGCAGAGTCACCTGGCTCCAAGTTAAAGCCAGTCTCTAAGCTGGACTTGGAGTTTCTCCTGAAGGCAATGTACGGAATGCTCTAGAAGTAGTTTGAAATGGGGGTGGAGAGTGTCAGCAGCTCAGAGAAATGTTCTCCCAGCCCAGGTAATAAATGTATTCCTTTCCCCAAAATACCGTTAAAGATGTTTAAAAAAAAAAAATCTTTAAAAAAATCCCTTTAAGCTGACCTCCTGCCAAAGTCCACATCAATTATACAGCTTCAGCCAGGCGGATGCTCGAGCCCGGGTCGTGTTACACCCAGCTGGGCACTTTGTAGTTAGCACAAATGTAACATAAAGCACAGCGGACTTCGTCAAGTGTCTGTCTGGATTTTCAGTTTTCATTAGCGCTATAATTAAAACCACATTTTCGGCTCTATTACCTGTAACAAGAAAGGAATGAGAAATGAGGTTGTCAAGGTCAGGCTTCCCCACGATTTACGCTGAGTATCTGCAGGCCACGCGTTGCTGGGTTTGGTGTAAACCAGAGCGGCCGCCACATGCCGCACCCCAGCCCATGCTGTGCGGCTGGAGAGCCAGCGTATGAAGTCACTTCCTTGTGTGGCCACTGGGTCACGGGTGTCTGGAGGGCTTGGGGATGGGAAGACCGGTGGTCGGGTAAATCCACCCTGGCCAGAGCCACTGAAGCTGTCCCAGGCCCTGGAGGGGTTTCTCTCCATTAAGATCAAAGTGGATTCACATCCTGAAACAGCCCCCGAAGCAGACGTCCAGCCTGGTGTGAGGACAAGAATCCTGAAAAGTCTGAAGACCCATCTTCTTCCCACCTTGATGTGAAAATGTACAGGAGAGGGCTGGACGGGAGTGCCCATGTCAACTCTCCCTGGGACAGCCCCACAGCCCAGGCCTCACGGAGCCCTGGCTCCAGGCTGGATGGGAGTGCATGCCAGCCTCCCCAGGACACTCCCACAGCCCAGGCCTCACAGAGCCCTCGCTCCAGGACAGGAGTGCAGTGCCAGCCCACCCCGGGACAGCCCCACAGCCCAGGCCTCACAGAGCCCTCGCTCCAGGCTGCATTCCTGCACCCAACTCCCAAAGCAGACCCAGAACCTGCCCCCACCAACGCAGGTCTTGAGTCCCACTTCCCCTGTTCCCATTTCTCCCTCACCACACAGTGTTCCCAGGCTGCTCCCCCACCCTGGCTTCCTCAGATTAGAGGGGGTCCCCTCAGATTAGAGCAGCCCTCAGGGCGCACTCTTTCCCCAGCCCTGCCTCTCTGACTGCAGCCACCACTCCTGGTAGGGGCCCTCGCACCTGCTGTCCCCTCATTCTCCCCTTGTGTGCTGGACTCATCTCCACTCCAAAGGCTCCGATGTCACAAGGAGGCCCCCCCTGACTCCCCACCCTCCGCTAGCCGAAGGAGCCGTAACTGCTCTCTGCACCGCCTGCCGCCATCTGGCCTACAAATTTATTTATTTGTTTATTTATTTTCTTCAGATGTCTGCCTCTCCCCACTCCCCAGAATGTAAATTTCTTAAGAACAGAGGTTATTGTCTGTCTGTTAGCTGCTATATCTGCAGACTTGGAGAGAGCTTGGCACTCAACAAACATGCAATGCACATTTGGTGAGTGAACAAATGCAAATCAGAGGAGGTGCAGTGGCTCAGGCCTGTAATCCCAGCCCTGTGGGGGGCCAAGGAAGGTGGATACCCTGAGTTCAGGAGTTCAAGACAAGCCTAAGCAAGAGCAAGATCTTATCTCTACTAAATATAGAAAAACTAGCCAGGCATAGTGGGCACTTGTAGTCGCAGCTACTCAGGAGACTGAGGCAAGAGGATCACCTGAGTCCCAGAGTTTGTGGTTTCTGTGAGCTATGACGCCACTGCACTCTAACCCCAGCAATAGAGTGAGGATCTAAAAACAAAAAATGCAATTCAGAAGTAGCTCAATCCAGCACAGAACAGCCCTCTTTGGGTGAAGGACCAGTACGTCCCTGAGGCCCACTCAGCTAAAAAAATACAAGAGCCATCTGCTCACTAACCCACCAAGGCAAAGATGGGTCTCTGGCAAGCACTGTTCTCTGGGTTCACCTGGAGGTGCTGAGATACACCCGCCCCACCAGCAGCACACTGGGAGAGCCAACGGGCCCACCTTACCCCCCTGACCGGAGATGAGAGCTGGTGCAGGGTTGGGGTACACTCCCACAATCTTGCCTCCTGCACCTACCCCAGGTCCTTGGCAAGCTGGACCCAAGCCCTGCATGCCCCACCAGGATGGTTAATTTTATATGGCAGGGCTGGGCCACAGAGCCCAGATGTGTTATTCTGGATGCTTCTCTGAGAACGTTTTTTGGATGAGATTAGCATTTAAATGGGTGGGTTTGAGTGATGCAGTGTGGCCCAGTAATAAGGGAGGGCCTGACAAGAACAAAAGGCAGGTGGGAACTCTGCGGGGCCTTCCCTGGGGCCTTCAGCTCCACAGCCCACCGCACAGATTTTGGATTTGCCAACTACATAATCATGTAAGCCAAATCCTTAAACATCCTTCTCTCTCTCTACATAGGCACACATACGTATGTATCACTTTACATCACACCATACCACGTCACGTCATACACGTCAGTCACGTCATCACGGCATGTCACGCCACGTCATGTCACATCATCACGTCACATCACGTCACGTCACATCATCATGTCATGCCACGTCACGTTACGTCACATCATATCACTTCTGTTTCTCTGGAGACCCCTGGCCTAGAAATCTCCTAGGGGTGCAGCCTCGTATAGGAAACCACCCTCTCCCAAGGGCCACCTGCTCTGCAAGCCTGAGCTGCTGCTGCCGACAGGGTCCTTGTCTCCGTCCATGCACAGATGTGACACGGCCCCTAGCCTTCCTGGGACATCTCAGTGGTCACGTCCCCAGCCAGAGGGCAGAAGAGAAGCCAACTCAGCTGCTGTGCTGAGAACTTGAGAAAATCCTCCTTGGGTTATGATGTCACGGTGAACAGTCTGCCCAGGAGCAGACGACAATCC
>CAUYRH010123020.1:0-14012 GCA_963574655.1 Perodicticus potto | reverse complement strand
CCTTTCCTTTCATTTTTTTGAGACAGTGTCTCACTATGTCGCCCTCGGTAGAGTGCCATGGTGTCACAGCTCACAGCAGCCTCAAACTCTTGGGCTCAAGCTAGTCTCTTGCCTCAGCCTCCCAAGTAGCTGAGGTGCCCGCCACAACGGCTGGCTATTTTTTTGTTGTAGTTTTCATTGTTGTTTAGCTGGCCTGGGCCAGGATCGAACCCGCCAGCCCCAGTATATGCGGCCAACACCCTACCCACTGAGCTATAGGTGCCAAGCTGATAGCTTGTTTTCTAACCTCCAGGCAAGGAATGTGCTGGCCCACACAGCAGACCACCCATAGGAGTCACAGAAAAGCACTCTCCTTCTGGACAGGCATGGGCCTTGGTGGGTAGAGTTTGGATTGGATTCCACTCCCTATTTGCCCCTTGCCTGGACAACCTTGTGCTCTGAGCCATCTCAGAATTGAAATTACTCCAGAGGAGTGATTCTAATGGGAGGGACCCTAAGCTAGGGAGGAGGGGTTGGTTTGGGGGGCAGATGAAATTGCCTATAAATCATGTCATGCAGGTGTCTATTTATTCCATGTGCTTCTGGCACTGCAAGCTGGACTATACCGCATTGGTTCAGCAGGATTAATTTCTAGAAGCCCCTACAAAGTGCCCAGTACTCCAAGAAGCACTGATGCCCAGTGTGGGCCTTTACCCTGGGCCATATTTTCAAAAACATGACCTTACTTGATCATAGATCATGTCTGATCAATCACGGTTGACATGTAACAACTCTGGAAGGTAGGCAGGGTGAGAATACTGTGCCCATTCTATAGATGAGAAAACAGAGACTCAGAGAGATGAAATGATATGCACATTGTCACCCAGCTAGTAAATGGTAGATTTGGAACTGTGATCCTCCAGTTTTACTGGTTCAACAAGTATGTCACGTTGCCTCTTTCCAGACACTCACAAAGTCCAGCTTTAAACTTAATTTTTTAGATGTGCAAATCTTAAAGAGACCCTTTGTGCCTCCAAACTATGGGCCGTTGGCCCCACACATTCTTTCATGTCCTGTAGGCCGTTTTGCCTGGATTCCCCTGACAGTACATATATTATACTTCTGTTTAGTACTCTGTGTTTTAGCATGGCCTTTTGCTTTTTCAGCTGTCTTGGAGCTTGGTAGGGCAGGCGTTCGGTCTGTTATACATGAGCAAATGGTGACCCAAAGCTCACATGCCTGGTTAGGACCTGCATCCGGGTCTTCTCGTTGTCAAACCCAGCGAGCTTTCAGCTTTCTCATGCTGCCTTTCCCTAGAGGGCTTAGGAAACATAAGCAACTGCCTACAGGAAATATGCTTCACCTTCCTCCACAGACACAAAGTTCCAGAGAACCAAACTCCATGGAAACGGAGAGGGTGTGTACATGGCATTTCTTCATGGCCCACCCGGTTCTCATTAGAAGCTGATGAGCCACTGCATATTTTCATGGTGGATCGATCCTAGTCCTTATTATCTTCAGAACAAACCAGGATAATTGAATGGCAGAATATGAGAAAAGAAAGAAAACCAAAGAATCTCTTTCTAATTGAATACCCTCATTTCACAGGGGAGGAGCTAGCCGGAGGCGAAGGCAGAGACAGGTTAAAGGCCTGGCTAAAGGTCGCCCACTGAGTCCTGGGTAGATGGAATAGCCTAGATTTCGTGCTGGAGTTTTTCTCTTGGTTTCTCCCTATACATCTCCACAGTCTGGAGATGAGGCCCTGAGGAAGCAGGATGTCTGCTGTCATTAGTCCTCTGGCCTCTTCTGAAGGAGTCTCAGGAGGCTGACGGGAGAGAACGTGGAATAGAAGGTTGCCATCGTATTGGTTGCTTTTAACCTGAAATCTGGGCTCTGTCGGTTGCCCCAGAATCCCTATAACTTGGGAGAAAAAAATCTCTACTTCTGCATTGATTTTGTTATTATTTTTTTTTATTATTATTAATTTTTTTGTGCATTGATTTTGAAGGCTGAGTCCTAGGCCTGTGGTCCACCTCCTGCAGCTTCCTTCTCTTCTCTGAGAATAGTTGCTCCCTCAACGCCCCTTCACGGAGTGCCTGTTTCATACCAGGCCCCGTGGTAGGCCGACAGACATGGTTCTGGTGCTCAACCGAGCAGAGGCAGGAAGGCTACTTAAAATGGTTAATCTTGGAATTAATTAATTCTGCAATTACTCCTAAACATGCCTCGGAATCAGCATTCATGACAGGCTAAGTGTCCCCACCACCTGTTCTGCATCCTGGGTGGCCTTTCCCAGCCTGTGTCTAGAAACCATTCCCTGCTTGTTTCCTGATGCTCGGCAGCCACAATTTGGACCCCAAATCTTTATTTATGGGTATTTACTTGAATGACCACACCCCTGTGCTCACCTGCCTGGCTTCAGCACCTGCATTTATCACCATGCCGGGCTGAATAAGTCAGACATCACCCGTGCTTTCAGGAACCAGTGCTGGCTCTGGACCTCGACTCTTTGACCAGGGCTAGGTAATGTTTTCCCTGCTCACTTGAAACTGCCTAGCATTAATTAGCTTTGGCTCTTTTATTCAGATTCTAAGTCTTATACTTATCTTTGCTTTGATCTCTTGTCTGTCTCTGCCCTTGGCTTTGACATTTGTGTTCATGATAACCTGCCTGATGAACTGGGCCTGGATTTCAGTCTTGGGTCCGGCAACTTCCAGCCATTATGCCCACCAGTTTGGTTCACTTCTTAGTTCTGGTTTGTCCTGGCCCACTTCATCTGAGGCAACCTATGGCCTGGAGCTGACCCATCATTATAACAGGCCTTTGATAAATATTTATGAAGTTGAATCAACTCAGGAGTGGTTCAGAAATTCCAGGAGCCTCTAAAAGAATCCAGAAGGGTTGGCTGTGGCCTAATGGTATGTTCCAAGTTGAAAATACCTCTTTCCTCCCTGTTCCTCTCTGTGCTCAGAAGTTTAAAAGGAAGTACAGAGTCTCACAGTGGGTGAATTGGGAGTGGAGAGGGGGTGCGGCCAGGGGCCAACTCTCCACACAGGAATAATTGGGAGGCCTGGACAACCCTGCATATTGGAATTGCCAGAAACAGGTCCTGCCTGTTACTGGCGGATCCTGGGAGTGTTCTCACCTCCACACCTCTGCATAACAGGCTCTGCCACATGGAAAGCACAAACAGCCCACCTCTGAGGCTCTTTGTGTTCCCTGAATGCCTCTTTAGATTTTTGCATGGGCCGTGCACTCCAGATTAGAAGCCCTTTGTTGGTATTCAGGAACTTCCTTTATAGCCACATGAGGTAGATCTAAACAACTCACTTGGGGCACTAAAGCTGACACTTTGTGAAGCAGATGACCAGGCTCTTGCTAAGGGGCAGCCAAAGGCCATTTTCCTGCCATCTGGCTCAATTCAGCCACCATTTTGCTCACTGGAGCACACACTGGTCCCTGTTTAAAGCAATCTTTGAACTGCTCCCCAGTTCTGTTCCCATCTTGTTGATTGCACCCCCAGGATGAGAGAAAGATTTTGCCCTTGGAAACTTTAAACCCTGTTAGGCAGCCCCTGAGATGGCCTCCAAGGAGCAGCACCTCCCAGTGGCCATGCTGTCTATAAGAACTTGCCTGGAGCTGCTCACCTCTTCTAAAGTGGGTCACTCCTGAGATGAGGCTGTAAGGAGGCCGTGGCTTCCGTCCTGGGCATGTGCTCTGCCTGGTCTCCTTCCCTCTTCTCCCTCTTCCGCTGCTGTGTTGTGAGCAGCTTTGTGGAGAGGCCCACATGTCATGAGGAACAGAGACCCTCAGCTTAATAGCCAGTGAGGAACTGGAGCCCACCAGCATCCCAAAGAGGAAGCTTAGAAGGGATCCTTCAGCCCCAATTGAGTTCAGAGATGACAGCAGCCCTGGCCGACAGCTTGACCTAATTATGGGAAACTGTGAACCAGAGTCACTCACCTAAACTGGTCCCAGAGTCCTGACCCATGGCACTGCATCTAGTAACCCTGGCCCCAACCCTGCAAATTCTCCTTCCAATGTCATCAGTGACTTGCTGTTTGACAAGCCTGATGACTGTGCCTGAGTTCCCTCTTGTTTTGATCTCTTGGCTTCACTTGACACGGTGGACTGCTCTCTTGTCCTATAACTTGTTATTGTAGGACTGCAGAAGACAGGATGGTATATTGCTAAAGAGATTGATTAACTATTATGGCAACTCCGAACCCCAGCAACAGCTAAGCCAGTCCTTAATGGCTGCTGTTCCCAACCTTTTGGGGGACTGATTTCATGGAAGACAATTTTTCCACGGACAGGAGGAAAGGGTGTGTGGAGGGGGCATCTGACAGAAGGCGGGGCTCAAGTGGTGATGTCAGCAAAGGGGAGTGGCTATAAATACAAATGAAGCTGGGCTCCCTATCCCAGCTCACTCTCTGCTGTCTGGCTGCTTCCTAACAGGTCAGGGACTGGTCCTGGTCTGTGGTCCAGGGTTTGGAAACCGCAGCTTTATGGTAACCCACCCAGATGTTGCCTGGGGTTTGCTGGTATCATTTTCTCACTGTCACTTCTGGTTGCAACCTCCCTTCTCCAGTGAGCTCTTGTTCTCTGCACTTACCTGATCGCTACCTGAGTCTTGTGCCAACACAGAATTCATACTTGTTCCTTACTTTTTACCCAAACCTCCCTACTTTGCTAAAGTGTGACAGTATAGAGGGAATGCATTTTCATAACACAGTTGTGCACAATAGTCTATGTGAAGTTTCTATTCTTAGAAGTTCTTTGGTGAGTCTGCTTGGCCCCGTGCCCTGTCACCCTATTCGGATGCAGCCCCATTTAACTTTCTCTTTTGTCAGTTTGCCTCCTGAGAGCCTGAGCTTCCAGCTTTACCTTCTATCTCAAGGCTTCTAAAGGCACTGTAGGAAAACAGTTTCCTCCCTAAGAGGAATTCTATTCCCAGATGTTAAGTAAGGTTTTCTTTTTTTTCCACGTGCCTCACTTAGCTCTTAAAGTGACTACAGATGTATCATGTGTTAAATGTCACCTGCTTAAGCAAACACAAAGTAGACTTAGTTGTTTTAAGGCAGTGAAGCTTCGTTTCCAGAATCCTTTCTCTCTGGGCCATCTTTTAACTCCCTCTTCCCTGGCATTTTCCCAAGCATGCTGCAAGCCCTTTTTATTCCACATTGCTGAGTTTCTATTACAGTCCAGAACTCAATTCTATTATAATTTGATGGCTTCCCCATTGTACTTTATGCAGGCAGCCTTTCACTTTGAGATGATGACAATGGACGAGATGCCTGGGTTGTTCTTTATGCAAGTCCAGTCTTGTTGTACTTGACATTTTCTTTGACCAGCTTTGAAAAAATCCAATTTAGACGGTCACCACCTGCAGTTTCAATCTTGCACTCAGTGCTAACTCGGAGACTCTTTTGTTATCAAAATAATTTGGCTAGAGTTTGTTGAATAATCTCTCCCTCTCTCTGGCATTGCTGCTTTCCAAAAATTTGCTAATCATGTCACAAGCTCTCTCCCTCCTTGTAAGATCACTCCTTCCTCTCTTTCTACCTCTCAGACCACCCGTCTTTCTTTCTTGGATTAGCTTCCTTTCCCTGTCCCTCAAATGTGAGCCCCTCTGGCTCACCTTCCTCTCTTTCCCAGCAAGCCTCATTTACTTTTAGGGTTTTAACTCTTACTATTTTTTAATCTACTAAATATTCCCTTTATTTATTTATTCATGAATGTATATAGGTTTTTTCTTTTACCATCTTAAATGAACAATAGTATTAAGAACATTCATATACAGTTATCATCACCATCCATACCCAGAACTCTTTCATCTTGCAAAACTGAAACTCTGTCCCCATGAAACACTAACTCCCCATTCCCTCCTCACCCTAATCTTAGCAGGTCTGCTATTACTTTTATACAAGTGATTCCAAAATCATATCTCCAGTTCTTACTACTCTCTTAAGATTTGTTTCTATGCCTCCAGCCTCCTTTTGGACTCTTTAACCTGGAGGCATTGCAATTGCTTCAAAGTCCAAAAATATAAAACCAGGATTAAAACCAGCCTTCCCTCCAAACCAGAGTTCCTCATTTCTATCCACAGAAATTGGCTTCCACAGTCTGTTTAAATCTTCAGCCATTTTCATTCCTTCTTCCGTTTTCCCCCCTCCATATTGAATTACTTCATAGTTTATAAACTGTCTGTAGGTCCTTATGCCTCCAGAATCAAGTCCAAAGTCCAATCTGGCCTTGAATTAGTTAAGCCTAGGCTCAGTCATGTATGTGTCAGAAAACCCAAAATAATAGCTTTAAAATGACATAACAGTTTACTTTTTCTCTGCTCTTGTAATAGTAATAAAATAAAATACTAAAAAGTTTACTTTTTCTCATATTAATGGATTCTGAAGATAGCCCAGAATTGGTACAGAAGCACCACAAAGCTGTTCAGGATCCAGACCTGTTCCAATTCACTGCTCTGTCATCTCAAAAACATCACTATCCTCATGGTTTAAAAAGCAGCTGGAGCTCCAGCTATCACAACTGAATTCCAGGCAACTGGATGGAGGAAGTGGTATGAAACGGCACATGGCAATAGCATTCCCAGTTGCATCCCATTGGTCTGAGCTTAGTCATGTGGTTACATCCAGCTAGAGGGTAGGACATATAGTCTCTGTTCTAAGTGGACATATATCAAACTAAAAATTGGGAATTTGGTTACGAAGGAAAAAGGGAGAATAGACTCTGGGTAGGAGCAAGCACTGTCTGCCAGAGGCCTTCCCTCTGCACACTCTCCTGTCAACACATCCCACTGCAATGGGATTATTTGGCACTTGCTATCACTCCCACTAGGCTGACTGCTCTTCAGGACTGAGAATCTTGTCTGTGTGTGTTTTGGATGATGGTGTTTGGTACTGTGCCCAGCAAGGAGAAGGGGTTCAACAAATATTTGATGCACACACAGATGCCATTGGAAAAAATTATGAGAGAAGGAGGGGACTCGGGAGAGAAAATGGGAAAGAATTTTGGATAAATAATCCTGTCCTAGAAAAGAATAACAATAATAATAACAAAAATAAATAATGTAATACAGCAGCATCATGCCATTTCTGATCGTTTACTAAATCTGACAGGGCAGAGTTTTTTGGTTTTTTTTTTTTTTTCTTTGACAGAAGCAGCAACAGATAGAGAACTGTTGAGAGACTCCTTGAGGTCACATATCCAGTTAGTGACAGGCGGGCTGGAGCCTGTGTGCCTTCACAAGCCCAGTGTTCTCATCCCTAGTAAGGAGGTGTCTAGAAAAGACTTTCTGCTCACCTTCTGTTCACTTGCTCCAGCTCCTGTGCATGAACTGCCTTGTTCCTTTTGCTTTACAAACAGAGGCCTTCAGGCCTGCTTCTGAAGAAAATAGCAATTCTGGGGGAACCCCATGAGGAAGGTCAGGCCAAATGTGGCTGCCCCCAGGAGGCCCCTGCAATCACCAGCTTTGTAATGTGCAGAAGGCCAAGAACCCAGTCTCTGCTGCCGTGTGGATTTCAGCAGGCAGTTTGTCTCGGGCCCATCCTATGTGGTGCGTTATTAAAGTGCCATAAAGGTCTCAATTAATCATCAATTGCCTCAAAACAGGAACCCAAGATCAATATTACAGCCAGGCCCCTGCTCAGGGTGAACGGTGTCCTATATTACATGAGGGAGCAGGGCTGTTTGTGTATTTTCCTGTCTAGTTCCTTCTTGGGCTACAGACAAGTTTTGTCGGATGGTGAAGTGGCACCTTGCACCAGTCCAGAGCACGCTCAGGCATTCTCTTGCCTGGTGGTTCTTCTGGTGTTTTCCCAGCACCAGTAGCATCGGCATCACCTGAGAACTTGTCAGAAAAAATACAGGATCCCAGAAACCTGTGTTTTAACAGGATTTCCAGGTGATTCTGAGAAACACTGCTTTTGTTTGCACCCAAGTGAAAGCTAAACAGAGGAGTACACAAAAGCTGGTGGCCTTTCTAGGCTATAGCGAGGGCCGTGGGGAGGTGTGTCCTGGCCTAGCTGCAGGGCTGGCATTGACATCACTAAGGCATCCTTCCACTGGCCCCTGACTCCTGGGAGGATAAAGCCCGTCCCGAAGGTGGAGCCATGGACAACAAGGGGCAGCAGACATGGAAACTGGGGGACCCCTGTGACGGGGAGGCTGGCAGCTGGGACAGGCAGGCCTGGTGAGGCGCATCCGTGCTTGGCCAGCTTTCTCTTGTGTTCTTGGGTACATGCCAAAGATACCAGGCCACCCAGCTGACAGTGAGTGATTGATTTCTGCCCTTTTATTGGGTAATGCCCTTCACAGCTGCCTGGTATAAGCAAACACTGTCAGTTAGAAAATAGGGTTCTCTGGATTGCACAATAGACCGGGCACTTCTCGCTCTTTTTTATTATATTACCTGTCTTCCAGCAGCTGCTCGCCATGCCGTGCGGGGCAGCACATCCCACCAAGGGCGTGCGGCCGGACGTTATGGCAGCGGCACCGTCCACTTGACTGGGCTTCCAGGCTTTGGTTTCACATCTCTGTCTGCTAAGGCTCCACGTCCAGTGCAGGGAGGATGAACGCGATGTTAGCGTGATGTGCGGCGAGGAACGGCCGAGTTAGCTGTGTTCTCTCACAGTCAATAAGCCCTTTAATGGGAAGTTATTGGTAAGAAATCATAAACTGTCCCAATGCTGTGATTAAATCCTGTAAGTCCATTTTTACTGCCCAGCAGGGAAAGTTCTAGTGTCTGTTTTGCACATTGGTGCTCAATAATGCATCGATCCTCTGTTACCACTTCCGGGTCACTGTTTCCACACCTGTGAGCAAGTGTGGCTCAGGTGGGCTGGACTGGAAGGCATTTCGGCAGGGGAGGTGGGACTGAGCTTGGAAATAGGCAACAGGGAGGCCTGGGGGCGGGCCATTTGTGGTGTTGGATTCCATAAATCGCTATGTTCACATATCAGTTTGACAAACGATGTGAGTTTTTCAGGGTCCAGCTGTGCAACCTGACAGCACTGGCGTTAGTGACAAGCGAGGGCAGGCAGGAAAGCACCTGTAATCCCATTAGCCTGGGAGCCAGACTTCGGATCAGTGACCAGCCAGACAGCTAGTGGCCCCAGGCCTGGGAAAGGAACTGGGCTGAGGACGGGGGTGGTGGAAAGGAGGCTGGTGGACATGTGGCATCTGTTGCAATAGATGTGTCTGGAAAGATACCTCCAGCGCCCACACCTGGCCACATACCTGCCCAGGGTTGGCTCAGGACAATGAAAGGTGTCAGGGCTTGACCCCAATTCCAACAGCATGGGTTGAATTATCAGTCAGATAGTTTCCAAGGATGTCATGGATTTTCCGAGCTTTAATTACAGGTCTATCTTCCACCTCTATAGCCCTGCTCCTAACACCATCCCGCCCACTGTAGTCCAGGAGGTTTCTGGAACCTTGTTGGCCTCGTGAACACAGCAGGAAAGTGCTTTGGAGTCAGGCCAGCTGGGCTCTGAAGCCTGACTTTGCAAGGTAAATTTAGCTCTTTAAGGGAGTCGCTTCAGCTTGCTAAGCTTCAGTTTCCTCATCTGTGAAATGGGATTTGTAGTGCCTTATGGAGATTGTTTCAATAATGAGGATGAAGCAGATGAAGCACCCTTGTCATCACAGAGAAGGCTGAGAATGAATGTCAGCACCCTCTTCTCCCTGCTCCATCTCCCCCGTCTGCATGCGTTGCAGAGAGCTGAACCCTCTCATTTTGAAAACATAAATTCCTTGGAATGAACACACATTATTCTGTCCATGTTAGCTTTGTCATAAACAGGGGCTGGGAGAGAGAGAGCCCAACTGTATTTCTTTCACTTGGAAAGCCAGAGGCAATTTACTTTCTTTCCTTTTAGTAAGAGAGAATCTATGTTGGATACTCTATCCTGGAGATCAAGTTCAGTCCTCTGGGCACAGAGTCTGGTCACACAATACCCACAGCAATTACAGGGAAGGTTGGGATCTGGGCCTCATTCGCAACACTGATCAAGGAGTCTAGCTCTGGTTTCATGGTGGGAGTAACCAAAGAGGGTGGCGTGAGCTTAGGCACTTAGGCCGTCCACTCGGTGCCACCCGTGGATTTATTCCCCTCTGTAGGAATACATTTCTGAAATGTCTGGACATGAATTTGGATTATACCATTTCAGACAGCCTTGCTTGCTGTGTTCCCCGTTGTCCCCACCGGAGCTGTGTTTGCTTCTGTTAGCAGAATCTGCTGGAGGAAGGGGAGGTCCCCCGTGCAGCGTGCTCCAGCTGCAGGGCTGCCTGGCACAGTGGAGTATCACAGCTGTGTTCAATCTTTTCAGAGCCGAGCAGCTGGAGGCCTCCCCATGTCCTGGCGCCTGTGGGTGGATTATTGGCTGGGCCCAACTATGCATTTGAGCTAAAGAGCGTGTGAAGGGAAGAGTCAAAGTTACAAAGCTAGAGATATCCCTAGGTGCTGTGTGCAAGGGATATGCGATGTGTGTGTGAGATCCTGGCTTAAAAAAGAAACTCCTGGGAGGCGCCTCTGGCTCAAAGGAGTAGGGCGCTGGCCCCATATGCCAGAGGTGGTGGGTTCAAACCCAGCCCAGGCCAAAATCTGCAAAAAACCCCCAAAACTCCTGAGAGCTCTTGGATCCCCAGTTGTTTTTGCTACACAGACTGGTAAAATGCACATGGAGATTTTTGGAAGAAATAGGGAAAAGGAAATAGTAGGGAAGAATAAAGGCGACTTCTTTAGGGCAGGACAATTCTGGAGGAATAGAAAGAAGGGAAGGCGGGGAGAAAAAGAGCAAAGGAGACAAGAGGGAGGTCCAGGAGGAGAAAGGCAGCTGGAAGGAGAGGCAGGTAGCTATAGCTGAGCAATTCAGCTCTACATACGGTGTGCCCCTACTGTATGGCAAGTAGTGAGCTCAGCTGTGTCTGGTTCCCGCACCGGCAGCCTTCACTACTCACTCTGCTGTGCTGCCCAACAGCAAGGCCAGGAGGCTCCAGGGCAGAGAATCGTGGTGAGTCCTCTGAGTATCTCCCTTAATTCAGCCAGGGAAGCATCTGCCCCAGAAGACTGGCTATGACTGTGGCCTTGGTCTCCATTTCTTTTGCAGATATTGCTGTAATTTCTGC
Organism: Perodicticus potto; assembly: GCA_963574655.1. Classification (NCBI taxonomy): domain Eukaryota; kingdom Metazoa; phylum Chordata; class Mammalia; order Primates; family Lorisidae; genus Perodicticus; species Perodicticus potto. The sequence continues at coordinate 2,888 of CAUYRH010123020.1, read as the reverse complement.
ATGTCAGTGTTATTCACTGCCCTCTTTCCAGTGTCCAGTATAAGGCTTGGCACAAAGTGGCTCCACGGTAAATACCTGATGGATGAACAGGCGTGCACATTCACTTGACGACTGTGGAAAAAGTGCAGCAGAGACCAGAGGACTTTAAGGCTAGACACAGCATGTGGTTTTAGTGCCTCAAATTTTAATGTGCATATTAATGCCCTGAAGAGCTCAGTGAAAACCCACATAGGCTCACCTGAGAGGTTGTTAGAAAGCCTGTAGGCTGCTTCACCAGAAAGTGGAAGATTATAGGCTAGAACTTTAAAATTTAGGTCTCAGCCTCGTCTGTCACCTGCTGAGCTCTGTGGTCCAGTGAGCCAGGACCTGACAAAAAGAGAAGGGGTATTTCTCCTCCCCCCTCTGCTGACACCCTGGGACGTCCCCGTGGCAAGGAGATTTCCCTGTAGCCCCAACTGTGCACCAGCAGCAAGCAAAGCTTTCCCAGACTCCAAGGGGGTGGGCAACTGGGCCTTGTGGGCCCATGAGGCCCGTGAGTGCTTTGTCAGGGATTTTTGCTGTCTTCTGGGCTTTTTGTGGTTCAAGGCTCTTTTCTGGCTTGGATGTTAATTCTGTTGATTTTGGATAGACTCACTCTCCTCTGGATTACAGTCCCTGCTACAGACAATGACCAACACCCCTGTCTCTACCAGTAGTGCCACTACGTTGCCACCATCACCACCAGCTCATGCTCATGCAGCACTTTAGTGGTTTCATACCACTGCCACGTCTCCATTTCAAAGATGTGCAAGGACCAGAGAAACCAAGTCCTTTGTTTGAGGTCTCGCACCTTGTAAGTGGCAGGGCTGAAACTCAAATCAGAGTCATCTGACCCCAGAGCAAAACCAGCCCCTGTTGCCCCAGTGTGCCCTCCCAGCTCCAGTCTCAAGACTTCCTTGCTCTGTGGCTCATCCTCTGGCAGGAGGGGCAGACTCCTGCTTCCCCGGGCGTGGTGCTGCTCCCAGCAGAGAGGGAATCACCCTCAGGGCCCAGGGGCCAACCCTGGCTGGTTTTCTGCTAAAGCAGCAGATTGAATGAATGGGTCCCTTCACTTACGCACACTCTTGATTCAATGAGATGGAGGGGGACGTGGCCAGTGATGTCACTGTTACTTTATACCTTAAGTTTGCAGTTGATCTTTGGAAAACATTTGTGTCTTTAAGTAAGTAAAGCAACAAGTGCCTCACTCTGCCCTCACCCTGAGCCTGTGATGTGGGCAGTAGGATGCAAAGTCATAAAGTCCCTTCGGTTGTTGTGCTGATGGACACTTTAGGTCAGTATCCCAGTGCCTCCTTTGAGGTAGGCAGGCACAGGTGTCTATGTCCTCACTCTGTGGGTGGGAACACTGTGGCTCCAAGAGGTTAAGAGGCTTGCTCAGGGTCACAGGTCTAGGTCCAGAATAAAAAAAGGTCCACCTCCAGATCTCTTGACCATACTGTCCACACTGCAGTGGTCACCTGCCTTGGATGCACAGTGTCATCCAGCAGAGACTCCATCTGAGCCTTGACAGATTTATTACCAGCAATTTGTCACTGCTCACTTTATTACTGAGAAAATGCGTGTCTTTAGAAAAACATCTGAAGATTAGCCAACAAAGTGTTCAGAGAGCTGAGTTGGCACTCAAGTGAAAACAGGAGATGATCCACCCAGGGGAAGGGCAGGAACGCTAGATGGGAAGGGCACAGGCACTGGGAACCAGATCGTAGGTCATGCCCGGCGGCAGCTGGAGGAGGGAGCAGGGGCAGAGGTGTGCCCACTTGTGGGCCAGACTCAGGTCTGAGGAGGCAGTGGGGACGAGGCAGGAAAAATGATCCGGGAGCTATACCTGGCAACAAGCAGCTGAGCAAAAAACCCAGGAAGTATCCAGGCAAGAGACCAAGCATGGAGCCTGACCCTGAGTGGAGGTTGCGTGGAGCACAGGCTGTTTTTACGACTTCCTGCCTGCGACAGGGCTAGGTGTAAGCGTTTAGGTTGGTCTGAGTCCAAGCAGGAAGCGAGTTTAGTGGACTCTAGTGGGAGGCCAAGGAAGTTCTGACAGGAGATTTATGGAGAGCTCTGCTTCCCAAAGGGCAGAACACTGCTCCATAGGACACAGCAGGTCAAGAAGGGTCTGTGCTTAATAAAGATGAAAAATCCCGGATCAAGTGAAGCCTGGCAGGTTCCTTTATTACAGGATTGCTCATCACCTTTAGTGGAAAAAAATGCAGTGTGGGTTTCCAGGTGAAAGCTATTAAAACCTGAGTTTTCCAAACTTTTTTGACCTTGGCACATGTTAACATCTCTTAGAACTCATTTTGGGAAACTTGGTCCAACTCTTCCACGCTGGGCCAATGACCACACTTGCGACCCTTTCTGCTTCCCACACCTGGCCCCTGGTCTCTTCCATCATCACGAGTACCCTGGAAGAAGGGGAGTTAGGGTTAGACAGCTGGATAAGACTGACCGTGATTTAACATTAGCCCACACTTTCTTTTTTTTAAATACATGTATTTTATTATTCTTCATTACATTATTTCCCCTCCACCCCCACCCCACAGTGGTAAGACAGAATTGATTTACAGAAAAAAATACAGAAAAAACTAAAGCTACTGGTAGAGGGAGAGAATTCAAGTGAGGAGAGAGAAGCTCTGTCCGTTCCTCTCCCTGTCTTTCCCCGTCTCCTCCTTTAGGCCTTTAGTCTCAGGGTATATATAGGTGTGTGTGTTCTTTGGCCAGGAAACAAATGAATACAGTCCCTTCTGCCGGGGGCAAGGTGAATGAGTGTATCAATGAATGGATACAGTCCATTCATGGAATTGAGGCCTAGGAAATTCACAAGAAATTGACCTAGGCATAGGAAATGGGGGTTC
>CAUYRH010123019.1:0-11800 GCA_963574655.1 Perodicticus potto | reverse complement strand
ATTTTTCCATTTGTTAACATTTTCAGCTATTTCTTTTCTTAAAGTTTCATAGTTCTCTTTATAGAGATCTTTCACATCCTTTGTTAGGTTAATTCCCAAATATTTCATCTTCTTTGGTGCTACTGTGAAAGGAACAGAGTCCTTTATGGTTTTTTCAGCTTGGCTATTGTTAGTGTATATAAAGGCTACGGATTTATGAGTGTTGATTTTGTAACCTGAGATCCTGCTGTATTCCTTGATCACTTCTAGGAGTTTTGTAGTAGAATCCTTGGTGTTTTCCACACATACAATCATGTCATCTGCAAAGAGTGAACGTTTGATCTCTTTTGACACTATATGGATACACTTCATCACCTTTTCTTCCCTAATTGCAATGGCTAAAATATCCATTACAATGTTAAAGAGCAGTGGAGACAATGGGAAACCTTGCCTGGTTCCTGATCTGAGTGGAAATGATTTCAATTTAACTCCATTCAGTACGATATTAGCTATGGATTTGCTGTTGATGCCCTCTATCAGTTCAAGAAATATCCCTTCTATACAAAATTTTCTTAAATGTTCTCATCATTAAAGGATGCTGGATATTATGAAAAGCTTTTCCAGCATCAATTGAGAGAATCATATGGTCTTTTGATTTTTATCTGGTTATGTGCTGAATTATATTTATAGATTTATGTTTATTGAACCAGCCTTGAGACCCTGGGATAAAACCCACTTGGTCATGGTATATACTTTGTTTGATGTGTTGCTGGATTCTGTTTGTTAGGATCTTGTTGAATATTTTTGCATCAATATACATTAGTGATATTGGTCTATAATTTTCTTTTCTTGTTGGATCTTTTCCTGGTTTGGGGATCAAAGTGATGTTTGCTTCATAGAATGTGTTGGGTAGTATTCCTTCTTTTTCTATATTTTGGAAGAGGTTTAGTAACATAGGTACTAGTTCTTTAAAGGTTTGGTAGAATTCTGATGTGAATCCATCTGGTCCTGGGCTTTTCTTTTTAGGGAGATTTTGTATAGTTGATGCTATTTCAGAACTTGATATAGGCCTTTTTAACATTTTCACTTGGTTCTGGCTAAGTCTTATAGGTGGCGTGCTTCCAAGTATTGGTCAATTTCCTTCAGATTTTCATGTTTCTGAGAGTAAAGGTTCTTGTAATATTCGTTAAGGATTTTTTGAATTTCTGAGGGGTCTGTTGTTATTTCGTCTTTACCATTTCTGATTGATGACATTAGAGATCTTAATTTTTTTCTTGGTTAGGTTAGCCAAAGGATTATCTATTTTATTGATCTTTTCAAAAAAACAACTTTTTGATTTATTTATCTGTTGTATAATTCTTTTGTTTTTAATTTCATTTAATTCTGCTCTAATTTTGGTTATTTCTTTTCTCTTGCTGGGTTTTTGGTTGGAATGTTCTTCCTTCTCCAGCTGCTTGAGATGTCCCATTAAGTTGTTAACTTCCTTTCTCTCTTTTCTCTTGAGGAAGGCTTGCAGTGCTATAAATTTCCCTCTTAGGACTGCCTTTGCAGTATACCAGAGGTTCTGATAATTCATGTTCTCATTGTTTTGTTCCATAAATTTGGTAATTTCCTTCTTAATCTCATCTATGACCCATCTATCCTTCAGTATAAGGTTATTTAGCTTCCATGTTTTTGTATGAGTATGCAGATTTCTGTTGTTATTGAGTTCAACTTTTATTCCATGATGGTTTGAGAAGATGCAAGGAATAATTTATATAGTTTTTAATTTGCTGAGGTTAGGCTTGTGACCTAGGATGTGATCAATTTTGGAGTATGTTCTGTGGGCTGTTGAGAACAGACTCATAATATAATTTGAAGTTGGGTAATGTGATACCTCTAAATTTCTTCTTTTTTCTTAGGATTATTTTGGCTATGTGAGACCTTTTTTGGTTCTATGAGAATTTATGATTGTTTTTTCTGTCTCTGAGAAATGACATTGGTATTTTGAGGGGGATTGCATTAAATGTGTAGATTCCTTTGGACAGTATGGCTGTTTCATAATATTGGTTCTTCCAGTCTGTGAGCATGGAATGTTTTTCCATTTGTGTCATCTCCTGTTTCTTTCATCATTGTTTTGTGGTTCTTCTTGTAGAGATCATTTGCCTCCTGGGTTAAGCATATGCTAAGGTATTGTATTCTTTTTGCAGCTATTATAAATGGGATTGAATTCTTGATTTGATTCCTAGCTTGGCTGTTACTGGTATACAACAGTGTTAGTAATTTGAATACATTGATTTTGTAACCTTAGACTACTGAATTCAATTATTGAGCAGCAATTACTAGCTGCAAAAAAGAATAATATATATATATATTTACTTTTAATTCTATTGATGTGGTAACACTTTTATTGACTTGTTGAACCATCCTTGCTTTCCTAGGGTCATACCCACTTGTCTTTTTGAGCTGCTTTTGGACTTAGTATTTTGCTGCCTTTATGTTCATGAGGGACATTGGTTTGTAGTTCTGTTTTTTGTTTTGTCTTTTCTGGACTTTGGTATTATGGTTATAATACCTATGAAGAACAAGTCAGGGAGGATTCCCGTCTCAATAGTCTGCAGCAGTTCTAGTAGGATTGACTCTTTTATAAGTTATTTTGTTTCAGGAAGACGAGGCCCCATGGAGAGAAAGAACATCCAAACGAAGAGGAAAGGCTCTATTCCTGCTGGTGGTGGAGTGTCAGCTGACAAGAGTCCAAAATGGCTACGTTCCCTGACTGGCTCAGTCTTCTCCTTTTTATCTCCAGTCAAAAAGTTCCAGCCCACAGGTACCTTTCTCATTAGTTAGTTTGAATCAAGCTTGACAAGTGGGCTTAGGCTTTCACAGAACCAGAGGCTTTTATAGAAGTGGAAGCAAGCCTTAGTTTCCAGGTCCCAGGAAGTTAAGTTTCAACAAATTCCTTAGAGCTGAGTCACCAAGGGGAGGACCTTGTAGCTGTGTCCTTGGGCCCGCCTCGAGAAGTCCTCTACTCTTAGACCTTACTTTTTCTGCATATCCTCTATCGATGCTTTTGTCTCACTAATTTTAGAATAATTTTCTTCAGGTTGACTTTAGATAGCCTAAATGAGTATATACCTTGGTGATATCCTTTATGTAATGACCTTCCCAGGAATTCTTTGAGCTTCTTATATCCGGATCATAAATCTTAAACAATAGCAGGGAAGTTTCCTCAATTATTGTCTCAAGTAGGTTTTCCAAACTTTCTGCTTGTTCTTCTTTTCCATAAGAAGTATTTATGATTCTTAGGTTTGAGAGTTTTACATATTCCCACATTTCTGAACAGCTTTGTTCATTTTTTTACATTTATTTAAAAAAATTTTGTCTAACTGAGTTAAGCAAAAAGACTTGTCTTCAAGCTCTGGAATTGTTTCTTCAGCTTGGTCTATTCTATTTTTCAAATAGTCAACTACATTTTGTAATTCTATCAATGTGTCTTTTATTTCCAGAAGTTTTTTCCTATCTACCTCTTTAGTAAACTTTTTGTTCATGTTCTGAATTTTTTTATTTTGTTTTTTTTGTATTGGTTTTCACCATTTTCTGATCCATATTCTGAATTCTTTATCTGTCATTTCTGCATTTTTCCTTTTGGTTGAGACCCATGGTTAGAGAGCTATTGTGATTGTTTGGTGGTATTGAAACAGTCCATTTGTTTATACTGCCATAGTTTTTATGCTGGTTCCTTCTCATCAGGAGAAGCTGTCCCTTCTTATTTTTGATCATATTTTGTACTTGGATGGGATTTTTATATTTTTAAAATTTTTCTTTTTTAAAATTTTTTTGAGACAGTCTCACTTTTTCACTCTCAGTAGAGTACCATGGCATCATACCTCACAGAAACCTCAAACTCTTGAGCTCAAGTAATTCTCTCTCCAGCCACCACAACACCTGCCTGTTTTTAGAGATGAGGTCTCACTCTTGTTCAAGCTGGTCTCCAACTCCTGAGCTCTGACAATCCACCTACCTCTGCATCCCAGAGTGCCAGGATTACAGGTGTGCATCATTAAGTACATTCATGTTATTGTGTGACCTTTACTATTATGTCTTTAGACTCTTCACAGCCTGTATAACCGAAACTTTGTGTCTATTAAATAATAACTCTTCATTTGCCCTTCTCACCATTCTTCCATCTCTGCTAATATCACTGCTAATTTACTTCATTTAAGTGGAATCATACAGCATTTGTTCTTTTATGACTGGTTTATTTTATTTAAGATAAATCTAGACTTACTTATGTTGTAGAATTTCCTTCCTTTTTAAGGCTGAATAATATTCCACTCTGTGTGTGTGTGTGTGTATAAAACACTTTGCTTATCAATTCATTTGTCCATAGACACTGGAGTTGACTCTAACTTGTAACTGCGCTAAATAGTGTTGCTGTGAACATGAGTACATGAATATCTGCTTGAGTCCTTGCTTTTAATTCTTTTGAGTATATCCCCAGAAGTAAAATGATTGAATTACATGGTGGTTCTATATGTAATCTTTGAAGAACCTCATTCCATTTCTACAGTGGCTATAGCATTTTACATTCCTACCTGGAGTACGTAGGGTTCCAGTGTCTCCACATTCTTGCATACTCTTTTTAGTTTTTCTTAGAAGCTTTTTACTTGAATTTTGTCATATAATAGAAGCATTTGGATTCATTAGAAAATTTGCTTGCTAAATATCACTTATTGGAAAGAGCATATGAAAATAGGATTTTAGTCCTGGCTGTGTAGTTTAAAACTGGGCTGCCCTGGCCAGATCACTTAATGTTTTTATTATAATAGTTATAAAAAAGGAATAATAGTATCCACATTGGGAAAGGTAAATGAGTTTTTAAGTTGTAAGTTACCATACAGATGCAAGGTACATTCTTATTACTATTGTTATGTTGTTATGTTGCCTGAAGCACTGAAGTTTGTTTAGTGCTCTGTCTTAACATTTTATGAGTGATAATATGATCATATATATCCTCTATAATAGGCCTTGATCCTTTATTCCATTCTCATTTGATATTTAATAACCTGTATATTCTAGAAATTTTTTGAGAATTTTGTTAATAACTAATAAATGGTGATTTATAAATTTGTGAATTTGTAAGCACTTTTTACTAAATAATTTTATTTTTACCTCATTAACTATTGAAGGAATTATATCCACTATTCTCACATTGCTTGAATGGAGAAACCAACATTCAATTAAGAAGAAGGTCTTGCATGTGGGTGGGGATGGAGCCCGGGGGTGGAGGGACATTGAATTTAGACTGTGTCCTCTGACCCACCAGCTTCAGCACACACCACATGCAGTCCTTGGGTACCATTTTCCAAAGAAGTAACTTTATCTTCTATTTTTTTAACTTGAAAAATTGCTTTCTTAATTTTATTAAGTTTTTATTTTACCTTTATTCATATTATTTTGTCAGAACAATTTCTAATAGGAGTTACCTTTGCAGGAAATCTGATTTTACTTAGCTAATTACTCTTAGCAGAATTTTTTCTATTATGCCATAAAAATCACATAGTTTAAAAATATATATTGCTGTCAGAATATACTCCAAGAACCCATAAATTTTATTTTTCATGGCTACTAAATGTATTTATGTTACATTTACAATGTATTTGGTTGAATAACTTGTTCATAAAAATGCAAGGGGCATCTTAAAAGTGTTTTGAAAACTCAGCTTTTTGTGTAAAATGAAAGCAAAAGCAGAACAAACCAACTCCATTAAAACAGCCACTATGATTATAACCACCACTCACAAGGCAGCTACCGACTGTACAGTGTCTGTGTGAAGGGGTGGTGCACAGGGAGCTGGTAAGCAGGAAATGACGTATAATTTTGCAGCCATCTTGAAAAGTCTGGTAGAAGTTCTTTTTGTGAATTTTTTTGGAGCTAAAGTCTGACACTTGATAGTTCTTGATTTGTGAGTTCTTGAGTGAGTCCTCTTGCTTTTACAAGTTATTTATTTCATAAGGTTAGGACAAATTCCTCTAACCTAACCTCCCAGATGAAAAAGTTTTCTGCTTTTTGGGTGAGAGCATGGTGCCATCTGGGTAACTGATGGGAATGTGATAGAATGATAAAACGGTCAAGAGTGGAAAAATTTGCCTGTGTACTTTGGGAAATCTTCCTTTCTGTTTGTTCTCAGTAGAAGAATGTAAGAGAAATCTTGGGCACCACTGATTAGCTATTCCATAAAACAGCTCCAGTAGTCCATCCTGACACCACTGATTAGCTATTCCATATAAAATGGTATCCACCGCTCTCTTCTCGTCTTTGCCTCACTTTTCTGTCTCCTTTCTTCTCCTTAGTTTGCAGGCCACAGATGCATGGAGTAGTAATTAAGTCCATTGACAATGGAGGTTTTATCATTAAAGAGAAAGCGTCTTCTTTCTTTATATTGCCACAGACAGTGATTCTATGGCAAGCTGTCCATCTTCCAAATGAAGGTTTTTCTTCACCAGAGGAAAAAGAGAGTATAAAGAACTAGCACAAGTCAAGCAAGTTTAGAGGGAAAAGTAACTGAAAGCGCTAGGTTAGGCAGAGAAAGTTTTTACTAAAGATAACACAAAATTAGGAGTAAAATGTCCCTAATCACACTTTCTTACTAAAGATAACACAAAATTAGGAGTAAAATGTTCCTAATCACACTTTCTTACTCCTTTTGTGTTTCCCTGCTCTGTCCTTTCATAGTGACTTGTTCTCTCTGTAAGTTTCTTCTGGGAAAAAATAGGAAAGAAATGCATTTATATTTATCCTTTTCAATTAAAAAATAAATAAAAAAGCAGTTTGGCATCTTTAACACACATTGCTGAAAACTTTTCCCTACTATTATGAAAATGACTTTGGCCCGTTATTCACAACATCATACATTGTGCTATCAATTTATTTCACTTAATCTGCCAGGAACTTTCTTTCTCCTGCTGGTTATGCATTATAAGCAGTGATGCAGATGCTATGTTAAATAACCCAATTGTCTTAGCAGTTCAGGCTATTATAACAAAAATTCCATAAACTGGGTTGCTTAAGCAACCAACATTTATTTCTCACAGTTCTGAAATCTGGGAAGTCCAAAGTCATGATGCCAGCAGACTCAGTGTCTGGTGGGGCCTTTGTTTCCTGGCTTACTGGCTGCTCCCTTCCTGATGGAAGCTCATGTGGTGAAAAGGGACAAGAACACTGTCTGGCACCTTTCAGAAGAGCACCAGTGACATTCCGAAGGCTCCACTCTCATGACCTAATCAACTCTCCAAAGCCTCAGCTGCTAATGCCATCATGTTGGGGGTTAGCATTTCAGCATACGAATTTGGGGGGGCACAAACATTCAGGCACTCATCTCTGTCCCCATTGGTGACTCCTGGGAGGTAACTATGACCTGGTGGTTGTAAAATGCAGTTTTTGTGTGTGTGAGTGATCATCTCAGATGAAGACAGGAGAGTTCTGGTAAAATATTTCATTAGTATTTCTTAAAGCTGCTGTGAGAATGTGACTGCCAGATTTTTACAGACAAAAATGGAAAAACTGAAGTAGAAGTCAGGATAACCAGGCATAATTTCTACTTAACTATCTGACCGACCCTGGGTAGTCATTCAAACTTTCTCCTTCTCATTTATGAGATGAGGCTGAGAATATTTGCTCCTAGGGTGTCTTAAGACATTGTTTTACAAGTAGTCTTGAGAAAAAGTTACAGAAACCAGTTTGAAAGTCATTTATAGAATATCTCCCTTTTATAAAATAGCATAGTAATATTATACAGAGGAAAACTGGAGGACCCACTTTTACTGTTACCAATGCTCATTAAGCTCAAGTGGCAGATGTATACTGCATATTAGAGGTTTATTTGGGGAAATAATTCATTTCTTTAACAATGCTCAGGAAAGACTCAATGCTATATGGGGAAAAAGATTCATTAGCCAGGGAGTTTTTTTCACTTCAAAAATCAAAGAAAGTGCTCCTTTTAAGAACTCATTTGTGTCTTAAAGGCTAATTTGCCTAATATCTGCTTTCAAAGCATTTTTAAGGCTAATGATGGAAGCAATAATTTACTAGAAATCTATACTAAACTTCACCTCCAAAAGTCACACTATCTGGACTTCAATGTATAAAGCTTCAATTGACAAACTTTAGGTAGATAATGAAAAATTCAAAAATGAGGTTTATAATCTTAATGAAAAAAAGTAGATAAGTTAAGCAGACAAAACAATTAGTATAAGTCATAAAAAGTTTTGAAAAAGAGAATAAAAACTTTTAATATACGTCTTACATATTGGAAAATTATGAAAAAAAGAACTCATTTGTGAAAATATAAAAGGTCAAGATTTCTCAATTTTCTTCCTTTTAAAATGTTATTTTATTACAAAACTTGTTAATACCTTTACCCCTAGAGCTTTGCCAAGGACCCGTACAGTGCTATGGCCTGAGAAACTGGGGACCTTCTTGGTGTGGTGGGGCTAAGTGGCTCTGTCTTATTTTAAGCTGGTCTCTGTCTTACCCTAGTCAATAAGTTACTCTGGGTTGAAGTCTCAGCTATGGAGAAATACCAGCAATTAAGTCACCCCCCCCCCCCCACACAGGCAACAGTTGTAAAAGGAAAATCAAACCTTCCTACAACCACATACCCAGGGTACCACTTTGGATAGTCCTCAGGTGATTGACCCAGTTTAAGAGATCCAAATCAATTGTCCCAGTCAGCACTGGTCTCAGGTGGGAGTGTTCAAAAGGTCTCCGGCAACTAGATAGCAGGGGTCTGCTGGCAGCTCAAGTATGACTCACTCCAGTGCTCTGTGGAGTCAGAAGGGCCCACCCAGCAAATAAATTAGTCTGGGAAGGTTGATGTCTCCTTCCCCACATTGCACCTCTGTCACACCCAGTTACTGGTAACCTGGCAGGGCTGTGACCCAGTTCCCGCCAATGAGCAGATGCTCCAGGGGTTTGCACCTGCCTAAGTCACACGGAGATCTATTTCTCCTCAGCCAGGCCACCGTTCTCTGTCACTATCTAGCAGGGGGAGGTAAGGCCTGACAACCTCAGGTGCTTAATCGGGGCTGGGGTGGTTCATTCGGTTCCAGTCCTGCCCCTGATTGATGTTGCTGACAGAATAGAACAAATTCGCAGAATTTGTTTCTGTCAGCCTATATTCCCCTGTGGATTAGATGCTGTTTGTGCAACTCTGCCCTGTCTGTGCCACTGCCCAGACTCAGCTGCAGTTCCTGTTACAGTGGACTCAGTCAGAACAGACATTTAGCTGTCAGTTCCAGCCACTGCCTGCCTGCCTTTGTCTCAGCTATGATCCCCTGAGGGCCGGGTGCTTCTGAGGCTCAGTGAAGCAGTCCTTTGGGTCAGCCCTGCCCTGGGAGTCTGCTATCTCTGAGCTCGTATTCTAGTCCCTGCGCTCTGCCCAGGCCAGTACTGTCTCAGGCGTACCCTTTACTCATGGTGCCTGTGTTTCCATCCCAGATCTGTTCTACCAGTGGCTGCCATCAGAGAAGCTGCCTGGCTTCCTCTGGCTGCCCAGAGAGACTGGGAGTGTCCTTTCAAAATATCACCAGGGTTGTGAGCTGGCTGCTGCTCCCTGTACGATTTCCTGTCGGTTGACTGTCCTCTTCTTTCTCTGGTGTGGGAGAATCAGCACAGATCAGCAACAGCCCAGGCCCTGTCCACACCCCTCAAGAAAATGCCTAAGAATCTGGATTCCATGGGGGACAGGCTTCCAGACCTTGGGGTGAGAGTGGAGGGGAGTTCTGGGAGTTCAAAATTGTAGGTAGAGAATATATACAGTTTTATACAATTTTATGCCTGGCAGGAGAGTGCCATGGCACCCTAGTAGGGGAAGGAGGTCCGGTTTTTAGAGGGGTTCTCCCATGGGCTAAAATGGGAGGATATTTGAACTCTCCTTGCTTGTTTGTATAGAGTGTACTGCAAGCTTTTCTCATGGGGGAGGGGACTCCTGTCCACTTGGTGATGGATTTTGTACCATTTGTTTGTATTCTTGGGGTCCCAGCTCGCCTCAGCAGGGTTGATGTGCATTCTTCAACCTTCTCTCTTGGCTTAGAGCTGAACCATTGGCTTTCTTGCTAAACTTTTGTCCTTTAACTTTCCTTCTGGACGGGAGCCTCTGTGGAAAGCTGGCTACAGACCGCCATCTTGCCTCCGCCCCTCAGAATCTTGAATTCTTACAAGATGATATCACTACTCCAGCTTTGACGATTATTAAAGGCAATGCTGCTGCATTTGCCCAGGGTCAGGAGGCAGGTACAGGGAAGCTGAACAACACTGATGTCCGGCTCTGGCAAGTTTAGGCAGGTGTCCCTGCTTCTTCTTCTTCATTTTTTTTTTTTTATTAAATCATAGCTGTGTACATTAATGCAATCATGGGGTACGATGTGCTGGTTTCATATACAATCTGAAATATTTTCATCAAATTGTTTAACATAGCTTCCATGGCATTTTCTTGGTTATTGTGTTAAGACCTTTATATTCTGCATTTAGTAAGTTTCATCTGTACCCTTCTAAGATGCTCTGTAGGTATGGTCCCACCAGTTACTCTCCCTACACCCATCCTTGGCTCCCTTGCCTCTTTCCCCATATTCTTTTGCTATAATTGGGTTATAGCCTTCATATGAAAGCTATAAATTAGTTTCATAGTAGGGCTGAGTACATTGGATACTTTTTCTTCCATTTTTTAGATACTTTGCTAAGAATATGTTCCAACTCTATCCATGTAGACATGAAAGAGGTAAAGTCTCCATCTTTCTTTAAGGCTGCATAATATTCCATGGTGTGCATATACGACAAATCCATTGGTAAGCTATGGTATATGTATACTATGGAATATTACTTGTTAAGCTATGGTAAATGTATACCATGGTATATTACTCAGCCATCAAAAAAAAAAATGGAGATTTTGTGGCATTTGTATTAACTTGGATGGAAGTGGAACACATTATTCTCAGTGAAACATCGCAGGGATGGAGAAGCATGAATCCTATGTATTCAACTTTGATATGAGGACAATTAATGACAATTAATGACACAGTGGGACATGGGGGAAGTGGAGAGCAGACAGAGAAGGAGGGAGGGGGCGAGGGAAAGAAAACAAAAAAAGAAAAGAAAATAGTGACTAATTCTCATATAAACTGGATTCAATTTTTTACCAAACTACATTACTTAAACATTAATTTTTAATTCAACTTGTTAATATGTTGTTTAGGATATTGCATCCTCATTTATAAATGAAACATGTTTGTAATTTCCCTTTATGACAATATATTTTCTCCAATTTTAATATCAGGTATATCCAGATTTGAAGTAGAATGATTTTGAAATATTTCTTCTTTTTCTATTGTCTATAAGATTTGGAATGATCTGTTTTTTGAAATTATCTTTTACTTTTATTTATAAATATTAGTTGTCTATTTTTTGAGACTTTGGAAAAAAAATAAGAAGTTAACTGATGACTCCATACTGAACCTCTGAGTTAAAGTATTCTATAACAGACATACTCTTATTTGACAATGTGAATGTTACTTTCTTTGCTTTATTATTAATATTGCTTAATATTTCAATGCAGTAATCATCTGATTTCTTTTCTGAATGTATTTATCTTCATTCATTTTTTACGTGGTTTTTGTTTCTAGTCCTTATCTTAAACATTGTTATCGTTATTACATTTTAAGCCTTTTTAATTCTGTGAAGGCAAAAAGTGGAAACCTAATCAACACATGTATATGTAAAAATAAAAAAAAAAAAACTTGTTAAAACAACCAAAATTGCTCACAGAAACTTAATATTTGAATGCCTG
>CAUYRH010123017.1:0-12859 GCA_963574655.1 Perodicticus potto | reverse complement strand
ATTCTAGAGATACTTTGCTAAGGAGAACAGCTTTCCTAACGCTAACATTTCGTATAGACATTTATCAAAACACAATTAACACTGGTGCAATATTATTAACCTAACCCTAGTCTACTAGAATTTTGCCAACTTTTATACTAATAATGCCCCTTTTCAATTTCAGAGTCCGATTCTGGATCCCACCTTGCAGTTTGCCATCAAGTCTTCCTAGTCTCCTTCAGTCTAGGTTTCTCTGTCTTGCCTTGTTTTTCATGCATGGTCTTGATGGTGTTTAAGATACTGGTCAGCTGCTGGGTAGTAAGTTCCTCAGTTTGGGTTTCAGTGATGTTCTGTCATGGTTAGATTGGGTTGTGAGATTTCGGGAAGAATTCCACAGAGGTAAAGTCCCCTTCTCATTGCGTGTCTGTGCACATGCCATCATCAGCTTATTGCTGGTGATGGTAACCTTGGTCACTTGGGGAAGGTGCTGTCTGCCAGGTTTCTCCATTGTTAAGTTACTCTTTCCCTTCCTAGGTGGTTAGAAGTGAGTCTCTAAGTTCAGCTCACTCTCCTGAGTGAAGCTGGGAAGGGGCATTAAGGTCCACCTTCTGGAACCTCCTCCTTCTTAAGGCATATTCCTAGAACTTCCACCGAGACTTCTGCTTTTATGCCTGGAATTGAGTGTAGTATAATGAGCTGTGGAGAGTTTTGACTGGAGTCAGGCTGCTTGAGTTGAAATCTCAGCTCTCGTGCTCCTTAACGGTGTGAATCAGGCAACTTACTTAACTTGCCTGTATCTCTGTTTGCTTGGCAAAATGGGGATAATACTTGTGCCTCTCTTAGGGTTGTCATGAGATTAAGTGGGTTTATATCCACGGGGGTGCTTAGAATTGTGCTTGGCACACAGTGAGGTGCTGCCATTATTAGCTGCTGGCCTTGTTATATGTCCAGCTATGAGTGAGGCTGAAGAATTTAGTGTTTTTTTTTTTTTCCCCAGGAGGCAACAAGCCTAGCTAGCTAAAAATTGGGATGCTAAGGAATGACAGCCAGCAGCATCTGTCATAATTGCTGTACTCAGAATCTGGGCCACTAGACCTCTAGCAGGTGAGATGGGGATGTGACCTTTCCCAGTATAAAGTCTCCCTTGGACAGGATCTATGGTGTGGACTAAGTGCTCATTCTGGGCCCCAGGAGAGTGGAAACACAAACTGCAGCCAGAAGGCAGCTGAGAGGTCACCAGGAACTAAGGGTCCTGCTAGGTTTGCTTGATCAGTGGGGAACAATCAACTTTCCTGTCTGAGTAGAAGTCCCCTGTGGAGGATTCATTTTGAGTGGTTCACACCAGTGCCTTCTGGTTGGGGGAAGGAATAGTATATTTGTTTGAAAATGTTTGATATGTCTGCTTTCTGCAAAATACATTTAATCTTCATAAAGTGAAGGTGGCTCCTTTGCAAACTGCCATAAGAAGTGGGGTGGGCTAGAAGGCTTTGCAAAGATCAGAGCCACCCTACACTGTATTATCTGTCGCCAGGAGGGGATGAGAAGGAGCATCCCTGGGGCTGACGTCAGGAGACCCGCAGGAATGGTGCAGAACCTGCTCCAACCATACCTTTTATGTATCTGGTGCTCCTTCAGGGGACAAAGTGTAGCACTAGGAACCAAGGGCTAGATCACTGCCAAGTCTCGCCTTTGGTTTTCAGTTTTGAAAGATGAACACAAAGAGAAAAGACCAAGAGTGGCTTCTCCCGCAGATGGGAGCTGAAAACTGTAATTACAGCCGAGTGCAGCCTGCCCTGTCTGACCACTGCTTCACCTCCTGAGTTTGATCCCGACAGGTGCCTCTTAACAAGCATTTATTCCCCTTCCTTGTCATTGTGTAGGTGCCTTGGAACAGAGGTGACCTCAGTCTAATGCTAACTCTGCCACATTCCTACCTATCACATAATATTATGTTTGGAGCATGATGGTGTTAAAGGTCATAGCCAGTAGCTCGCCCGTGTGGCCTGCAGCTGGCCATTTAACCTCTCTGGGCTCCAAGCTTCTTATCTGTAAAATGAGGGTTGTGACCTACATGATCTAAGGTCCCTTCCAGCAAAAGCTGCTCTGGGCTCTTTGCCCTGCTGTGAGGGCATGTGGAACTTGTCGCCTAACACATTCTCCAGAGCTGCCCAGGGGTGCTGCATCTTGTCCTTCAACGGGGACAAGCGGGACTTTAGCAATCACTTCTTTGCCGGTGCATCCACTTCCCAGAACATACCTCCCTATCATTTGTTGCTCTGCACGACTCCAAGCAGCTCCAACACAGGGAGTCTGCCTTCCCTTCTTGGTGTCCCGAAGCCTCAGTAGCAAGACTGCAGGAGGATTGCATTGTTCTCCTGCCAGCACCTCACTCCTCGTTCTGGTCAGGTTCTATTAGGAATGACAACCCTGAAGCAGATTTGTGCCTTTAATCACGTCACTGTGTCTGGGGAGCCTGGATCTACGTACTGACGTCGCTCGTTCTTTTTCATTCCTTTGATCACAGGACGTGACTGACATGCCCTCTCACAACAGGCTTCCTTCCAATCCCTTAAACATTTTGCAAAATGCTCAGGCCCGTGCTGTCCCCAGATGCACAGTGAATGTGTAGCTGTCTTCCTGATCCTGGGGCTGCTGTCCCTTTAAAGGCCTGTAGAAGGATGCAGCCCTGACAAGATGCTGTGCACCCTGGGTGGTGCAGCTCCTTCCAAGGCCCATTTGCCAGCAGTCTGAGAGCACCATTGTGCTCCAGGGCAATAGCTGTGTCCTGCTGCTCTGAATACAGACCAGCACCCCACCGTATATTTGCCACTTCATTTTTGTAACAATCACATAATCATCTGACTTCTTTTTAGGCTTTTGCTCCAACATTTATTGAGAATTTGCTCTGTCCAGGCTCCTCTGTAACACTTGCAAGTTTATGAATCTTTTTCAGGTACATTTTCATAGCATGTTTGAGTTTTGTGACATCCCTAGGTCAGAACAGAGATCCGAAATCTGAATCCCAGAGAATTTGAGTGATTTGCTTGAGCCAGTAGAGAGGGACCATCTGCCTAGTTGGGTCATCTATCTCTCCTAATCTAGGATCTCTGATATTTCATGCTTTTGATGAGGTATAATTTGGTGCTCGCTGGCTTCAAGTCATGGGCCTTGGAGAATGGGGACCAAAGCTCCTCTGTGCTTGTGTACTTGACCTTCAGGATGGTACGTGATTTGTGGGATTGCATCAATGATGCAAAAATTGAGAAATTTTCAAACAAGCCCTCTCTTCCTTAGATTTTGCTCTGATCTCCTCTTTTAAAAAATAGTTGAACAAAAAGTAGAAGAGAACGTAAGCTACTGCAAATAGTTTCACTTGGCCAGGAAGATTGTGGGTAAATTTTATTTTCTCCCTTTAATTCAGAATTGCATAAACATTGCTAAACCTTATTGGCAAACCAGGTAAAAATTTAAAAATTAACATGAGGAAAATTATGCCAGAATCTATAAGGTTTCTAATAGAGACACTAATCTCTGTGAGCCTTTTGAGGCCGGGACATCTCTTTATCTTTGTATCCCCAGAGTTGTCTGCAAGTTGTGACCCTCGATAAACATTGAAGAAATGTTACAAACAGCCATGTGGATGATTCTTTGCTGAGCCTGGGATCATTTAATTATTCAGAGCCTTGATCACCCCAAGAATCATGGGATATTCATTAGATGAATTAAAGGTTCAAGAAAATATCTAGCAGGAACTAGTTTTTAAAACAAGAGGTCAGGCTCAGCGCCTGTGGCTCAACGGGCTAAGGCGCCAGCCATGTACACCTTAGCTGGCGGGTTCGAATCCAGCCCGGACCCGCCAAACAATAATGACGGCTGCAACCCAAAAATCGCTGGGCAGGTGCCTGTAGTCCCAGCTACTTGGGAGGTGGAGGCAAGAGACGCTCTTGAGCCCAGGAATTGCAGGTTGCTTTGAGCTGTGATGCCACAGCACTTTATCCAGG
The DNA here is from genome assembly GCA_963574655.1 of Perodicticus potto. NCBI lineage: Eukaryota > Metazoa > Chordata > Mammalia > Primates > Lorisidae > Perodicticus > Perodicticus potto. The sequence continues at coordinate 8,879 of CAUYRH010123017.1, read as the reverse complement.
GTGACAGCTTGAGGCTCTGTCTCAAAAAAAAAGAAACAAAAAAAACCCAAGAGGTCAGAGGAGTGAATTTGGAATGTTCTCACCCCAAAGAAATGATAAATACTTGAGGTGATGGATATTCTAATTACCTTGATTTGATCATTATACATTGTATGCTAGTATCCAAATATCACATATACTCCATCAATATGTACAACTATTATGTGCCCATAAGAATTATAAAGAAAGAAAAGAAAAAAGAAAATATTCAGAAGGATCTCTTTTTTGAAAGGAGGAGATCAGAGCAAAATCTGGGGAAGAGAGGGCTTGATGGAAAATTTCTCAATTTTTTCCCTCATTGATAAATCCCACAAATCGCGTACCATCCTGAAGGCCAAGTGCACAAGCACAGAGGAGCTTTGGTCCTTATTCTCCAAGGTCCATGACTTGAAGCCAGCAACCACCAAATTATACCTCATCAAAAGCATGAAATATCAGAAATCCTGGCTGAGCAGGTGGTCCCTCTCTACCAACTACTTTCACATAAATTATGATTTTTCTTCATTATCATACCCATGCTTTCCATATGGCTGCTTAGAGACAATCAAAAATGTATGTTTCATGTACTTGGGCCTTCCTTTACCCTTGGATATATCAGCTCCTGCATTTTTGGCATTATATAGCTGCAATGAACATTTTTTGGGGGTACAACTTTAAAATTCTTTTAAGCTATTTACTTAGTCTAGATTCTCTCAAATGTGATGACTAGGTTAAAGATTTTCATGGTTCTTGATAAGTATTGCCATATTGTTATTCAAATATTTGTATTTATTTATCCTGTCATCCAATTTTCTTGACCCAAATTGTCCCTGGATGGAGTCTCTTCCATTTATAATAAGTAATTCTTGGGGTTCTGTGTTAAGTTAAGTCTTATGGTTGATTGTATCTTATTTTTTCCATTGCAGTTCTTCTCAATTTTTCTCAGTTGTGGTTGTGACCAGCCATGAGATCATGGATAAGTGACTTAATCTGAGTCTGCCTCTTATTGTTCGTCTGTAGACGGGAGCTATAAATTGTTTCTGGGGTCTTAAGAGGTTCAAACAGTAGAATTTATGGAATTTTCTATAAATGATACAAAAGCTATCACTGATGATGGAATTGATTGCCTGTCAATGCTGCTCTGAATGATCCTCCCCAGAATGGCTGCTACCAAGTTCCCATCGCAGACCGACGGACACACATGGTGACAAGAGAAGGTCTAGAAGTGCCCCAGACAACACGAATCACAGACCAGCCTCTGTGGGCCAGGTCTTCATTTAACTGCTTTTGTACCCTTCCAGCCACACCGTCATGGGTCCTGTGCTGGACCCCAAACTGCAAAGTCCTGTGACATTCTTCTGTCCATCAATGTCACGTGCCTTGTTTTCTAGTTCACCCTGTGGTTAATTACAAATATGAATGGGTCAGTGGTTACAGGTCCAGACTTCTTACACCCCCCCCCCACACACACACACACTCTCTCTCTCTAAATATAAAATAAGTGCTTGAAGTGTAACACCTCACTTTTTAATCTTCTAATCTCCTTTTAGCTCCTCAATATAGGTCTTTTGTTGATTTAAAAATAACTAGTACTTTAGAGTTTTTAGCTACACAAGAGACAGTGGGCTCGGTGCTTTACATGTATTAATCTCGTTTTATCTATGTAATAGTGCTATGAGGTAGGCACTACCGTGAGCTTCATTTTACTGATTGGGAAACAGTCTGAGAGCTCAAGTAACTTGCCCATGATCACTTAGATGGTGAGTGACGGAGACAGGATTAGAATTTAGGTCTTTAAAATACTCTGCTCGTTGGTGTTTCAGGGCTGTGCTTGGGCCAGACCCACAGGCATAACTTATTCTGAAGCAGGGAATCGTGGCCATGCCTGCTGGGTATCCCTCCCTTGTGCTGCCTTCTGAGACACGCATGCAGATTTCCGCACAGAAGGGATGACTGTGGCGTCACAGTGGAGAGTCAAGGGTGAGGACGATGCCTGTGACAGGGTGGTGGGTACAGTGTTGACAATTAACAAGGCAGTGTGGACATGTGTGAACGTGGGTGGGGTGAAGGCAAGGGGCATGTGTTCCTGCAGGCAGTCTTGTTGGAGTTTCTGTGCATTCACCTTCAACAGGTATTTGATGACTGCTGTCTATGTGCTAGTGCCATGACTATGGCCATGACTATGACCATTTGTAGTGTGCTTGCTATGAGTCAGGCGCTGTGGTAGGTGTTTTATACACATTTCTTTCTTCTTCTCAATGATGCTGGGTGCAACATATTGCTCTTTTATAGATGAGGAAACTGAAGCAAACACTTCAAGTTTACAGAATCAGAACCAGGATTCCAACTTAGAGAACAGTGAGTGTGAAATAGTTATTTTTATAATTTTATTTCATCTCAATAATTCTTTCATCCACAAATGTGTAATGAGAGCCTGTTAGATGCCAGTATAGTTAGGCAGTGAGTTATGAAGTGAACCCCGAGTTGCTGCTGCCAGGGAGGATATTGATAATGTTACGTGGAAAGTACCAGACTCTGTGTCTCTCTGCCTGTGATGGGGAGTGTCAGGAACATTCTTCAGCTTGAATTTAAGCTGAAAGTTATTTATCACACCAGAAAGGAAACCAACAAGATGGTCTTAGACACTCAGTGCAGTAGAGAACGCAGGACTGAGGAGGGGTCCTTGGAACAGAGAACCAGGTAAATTTCAGGGCACTTGGAGCTCTGACAGTGACACCCCGCCCAGCAGGTCTGGTTGCAGCCTAGTCTAGAGTAACTGATGAGGACTCTGCTACCTCCGGCACTGCAGGATGCGGCAGAGGAGAACTTGAGGAGCAGACACAGCAGGATCTGGATCATTTCCTTATGAATCTCTGCAGGAGTAGATGAGAACAAACACAATTACTGACCACGCCAGCGAAGGGAGAGGAACCAGTGATTATTGGTGGTGAAGGTGTAGTACTTCTGGTTTGCTATATATAATCATGTGTCACTTCCATCCCAATAAGTATTTTCAATTATTTCTTTTGTTCCCCTCATTAAAGCCCAGTTCAATGATTCCTTGTGGTTTTGTCATTGATTAGATCTGCACAGATGTATTGTGTGTCAGGGGGGTGTATGTGTGTGCACAGGTGTTCACATTATTATGACAAAGTGCAGATTGCACATCCTCGGGGGTGACCAGCTAAGTTTTCCAGACTCCTGCACATCGAACTTGGCCCTGGGGATCCAGGAATGAAAATGACACAGCCTTTTCCCTTACAGAGCTCAAAACAGAGGTCAATACTGCGAGTTGGGCTGTAAGCTCCTTGAGGACAAGGAGCCATGGATGAATTTGTGTCCCCAGTGCAGGCATCATGCCTGACACAAAGCTACTCCATAAATGTTTCCTGACTGAGTTAAATAAATAACATATGAAATGCTATGGAAACAGAACAAAACCTGTCACTCACTCCCTGACTGCTCTTCCTTCAAGGAAGGCTTCATTGAGCAACAGGTATTTGAATCCAGCCTGAAAGATTGGCCTGTGAGGTCAGGATTGAGGCTGTTGAGACACCAAGGAAGGTAGCCCACCTCATGTGAAAAGCTTGCAACTCTTGACACTATATAAATCCAATCTGAGGCCACTGAACAAAGACGTAGGCCTGGATCATTTCCTTATGAATTTCTGCCTCAATCAATACATAACAGTTGCCTGAATTTGTATTAAGGGAAGGATTCTGAATTCTTATACTAGTGTTAGATTGATTGGCTAAGCTTGTCATGTTTGTGGAAAGGGCACTGGTGCCATCTGTATCACACATTAGCTATTCCCATTTTAAGTCTTGGGGCTCTTCAAAATAACCCCTACTCCTTTCTTTCTCCTTAACTTCCTATGTGGGGTTAACAGGATCATGTTCAGTGCCAACTCACCTAGAAGGGCCCCTCTTCACCTTCCTCATCAGTCAAGTCCTCATCACAAAAACATTTCTTATCAGACTGAATGGATAGAATAGGCTTTGAAGAGATTCTAGTGGAGGTTTGCTTTTGCAAAACAATTACCAGAAAGAAATTACACATCTGGGAAGACACAGAAGAATAAACATGTTAGCACTGATCCCTGTAATGTAATAATTCCTAATCATTTCTTCCAGAATCATTGAAGTATGAATTGAACCATGAAGTTTAAGTTTCCAGATTTACTTAGACTTTGTGTTAAAACTTATACAAAGCATAGAACAATTTTAATGGAGGTAACTATAGAATTGATTGCCGAATTTTCTTCCCTCATAAGTGGCTTATTCCAGTTGTTAAGATATCTTTGCTGATACACTGTCATCATCCTAAGGTCAAGAGTTGTGTTTTGCTGCAATGCAATTATGTGCTTGGGTCATTGGGCTGCTGGCCCCTGCACTAATGGCCCCAGGTTGTTCTGGCTTTGGAGGTCTTATGTCTTCATCTTACGTCCTGTTTTGATGGCAGCTGACAACCTCTTGGCTGCTGTCAGTTTGCCAGCTTTAGCAGTAGGTCTTTTCGTTTATAATTTTCTGTGGCCTTCAAAATCACATAATTTAGCTTTTCTAGAATTTTGTCTAGAGGAAGCAGCAGCAGGCTCTGAGTAGGCCTGAGTGACTTTCCTAGGAATAAAGAACTTTCTGTGAATAGGATTGGGCTTGCTCTAAAGCTCCTTTTCACTTACTTTTGGATTCTCGCCTGGCTTTTGCTCAGTTGAGGTTGCTGTGTACATGACCTTAGGTTAACTGTGCTGCAAGAGATCTACTGAGTTCATGGCCAGCCCTGAGGTCAAACTGGAAACCACTGGTCTAAAGATTAAGACTTCAGACTAGAAAGGTGAAAGTCTAGATATACTTGTTAATACTTGCATAGCTTCGTTGACATTTAGAAGAACATACCCTCCTTCAGCCTGGCTCCCCAATAGTTTAAGAATTTAGTTTCTTGGTTAAGGGCTGTATTAATATCAGAAAGTCATAAAAATTAATACCTGTTCTGAGGGTTAATAATAATTTAGACAAAGTAGTGGCAGAATTTGCCAAATGGAAAAATGGATATATTTTGGGAAAAAAGGTCTTTTTGGATTAATTAATTTTTTTCCTTTTCTTTTGAGGGAGAGAAGGTAAGGCAAGGCTTTCTGATGAAAAGTCATCATTTGAAATGGTTGTGTAATATTAGTCAGCTGGCAAGTCCTCCAGCGAGGAGGCAATGTGCCGCTGCTATAATACACATGTCAGTCGTAGCTAATCCCTTTATTGATTTTTTTTTCCCTCTGAACTTGCTGACAGCAAAAGATTAGGTCTAGAGGAATAGTTGGTTCAAGTTCTATTTGAAAATATTTAGAATTTAAAATGACCTTTAAAAGAGAAAGGGCCGCAGGGAATGGGATTTAAGTGCTTAGGGACAGGGTGCAGTATGAAGGGTGGGGTTAAAGAGGAATGCCTTTCTAATGCCAGTGTCAGGGCAGGCCATCTTGGACAAGTGTCCTCTGTCCCTGGGGCTGTGTAAGAGCCCAGGGCCAGGTTGACCCTTGGCCCTGTTGCAAAGGAGATGAAGTTTGTTTTGGTCCTATTTAGTCGTTATTGCACCTTTTCTCCCTCCGATGGCCTGCTCCCACCAGCTCTTCTGTCTCTCGTGGGCTTTCTGGTTTGTTCAGAGCTCCCACTGTCTCCTCCCTGTAGGCCTGCACACTTTCAATGCCTCGTGCTCCCAAATCACCTCTGTCACTCCTTCCATCTCAGTCTATTTTTAAGAGGAAAGCAATCTAATTAAGCCAACTTAAGATGCAAATGCTGATGGTCCTTCATTCTCCATGCAATAGTCTGGAGGGAAGTGGGTTTTTCTTTGTGTTTATCTGCTGATCAGTATGTCAAAGTGGTATGTATGTATGGTGGGTGGTGGTGGGGGGATGGGGGGAGAAGGGGTGGCTGTGTTTTAAAAAAATGAATCAAAAGAAAGTAGAAGTCCAAACAAAAACATGCCAGTCATTATTCTCTACCCTGCCCAGGTGACTTCCCTCTCCTCTTTCCTTTAACCTCATCATGGGCACAAAATTAATACTCTAGCAGTAGACTTGCTGTGCCATACTGAGCTTGTATGAGTCTCAGTCATACTTTAGCAGTTATTTTACCTTGGTATATCCAAATTAATGCAATGAGCTCTATTGAAGTTTTATCCTTTTCTTTTCAATACCACATTGCTGAGGACAGCAGTATCTCCATTAATTCTCAAATTGTATAATTATCTGTTACTAGTGATTTGACCTAGGACTTTGTCACCTAATTCCTTGGGCCCTCAGGTTTCCTTATCTGTGAAGTGAGAAATATGACCAGATATCTCTAAGGTCACTTTGAACTGTAGAATTCTAGGTTTTTTTATTATGCCTGACTCTCCGTTGCTTCTGAATTCCATTTCAAAGACTGCACTCAAGGAAAAGGCCACCAACCTCCATCCACCCAGCCTCCCATCCACCCATCCACTCATCCAATCATCCATCTGTGCATCTATCCCTCATGTGCTGAGTACAATAGTGAACTGCAACAGGGTAGGATGGTATGAATGCAAACGCCATAGAAGGTATGGCTCTGTTCCTAGGGAATTTACCCTTTACTGTTAGAGACAACATTGGATATGTAAAATAGCCAGATACTAGAAACAAATGCAAGTGTGTGCCATTATGATGTGCTCATAAATCCATCTTTAAATGTGTAATTATGCTTCACTTGACCAGCCTAAAAAAGAAAAATGGTATAATTAGATTGTGAATTCTTTGAGGCCTGAACACACAATGCATTTTGATGTATGTTTGCTGAAACTCATGATAAAGTAAATACAGTGGGGATAGATGATTCGGGGGACACTGTATACTGGCTGGGGAAGGGTTGATATAGGCTGACTGACTAAGGAGGGGCTCGGTGTAGATGGAATTACCCAAGCCTGCTCATTCTTATTTCCAGTCTGGAAAGGATTAGTGTAGACTGACTTCCCAGAGCGGGACATGTGTGACAGGAGACGGTTAGGAGTTTGTGTCCTATGTTCTAGTTCTAGACAGTGCTACCCATTAACATCACTTTTCTTTGAAACTAAATATGCTTCATTTGTCATTTTCAAATCTGCAATTAGCCTTCACTTGTCAATGCCAAGACTAGGTGACAGTAGATTCAGGTTCATAGGCATGAGCTGGGACCAGGGGAGCCATAGCCACACATATTCCTCTTCTGTCACTGGGTCCTTGAATTTCATCATGCCAAAGCATATCCCTCATTTCCTGAAAACTCTTGGAAGTCTTCCTCCCTGAGTGCTGATCCTAACCAGGATTTGCCATCTCTTTCTCTAGAACAGGGGTCCTCAAACTACGGCCCATGGGCCACATGCTTTGGTGTGAATTGTATTTGTTCCCATTTTGTTTTTTAGTTCAAAATAAGATATGTACAGTGTACACAGGAATTTGTTCATAGTTTTTTTTTTTACAACTATAGTTCAGCCCTCCAATGGTCTGAGGGACAGTGAATTGGCCCCCTGTTTAAAAAGTTTGAGGACGCCTGCTCTAGAATCATGGTGCTACCAGTTGCCCAGCTAGAAGGATCATCTTACCCTGGAGAGTCCCATTGCTGGAGTCTAACTATCAGCTTGGACCGTTGCCTATTAACTGTTATAACTAATTTTGTTTGTATTGGAGACATTGATATTTGGACTGATGATTGTTCTCATTCATACCAGACCTTGAGTCAGATAGTCTTTTTACCCATGCCTGCTCATTCTTATTGTGCATCCTTCCTTATTAGCTTACTTCTGAAGTCCGCATGCCTGGAAGCTGGTCTTATGAGTAATGACATAGAGAAAAAGTTAGGAAGTAGGAGAATTGGGAGTTTGGAAAGTCAGGGGTCTAGAACCAGCTAAGAGTACGGGGCATGGGAGGAGACTCACATATGCTTGCCGGGCAGCCGCCTCAGGCCCCCGCTATTGAGAAAACCTGCACAACTCAAGGCACGTTGTGTGTAGCCAGGAAGGTTTTTAGACTTTTCCTGCTGGGTATAGGTTCAATCCTAGGGCCTGGTCCATTTGGAATCACTTAGGTAAGAGAAGGGAAATGGGTCAGCTGGCTGGAAAGAGTTAGTGAGGGAAACAAAAAGAATGGATAATGATGACATTGGCATTGATTATGTTGAAAGAGTGTTCATCAGGCACTGAAACAAATTGGTGAAAATTCTAAAGAAAGGATTTCTTTAATTCCTAAAGAAAGGACATTAAAGTTCTGAATTTTGTCCCCTGATCATAGTGTTTTACTGGAGGATTACATGTGCTTGAATGAAAGAAGGTGTGTGTTACTCTAAATTGCTAAAATTCCTGATTATAGAAGCAATGTTGATTGTAAATCCTGACACCGTGTAAGTCAGGCCCTCAGTGTAAAAATTGTGTCCTCGCTGATCCCTTCCCAGACCTGAAATCTTTCAGCAGTGTGGGGTTAAATAAGTGTAGTAGCTCATGACCTTTGGTGACCTTTACCGCTCACCCTGGCATCAGAATGTTCACTCTCAAATTCCAGGCCTGATTTGCTCTTAATTGTTGAAAATGCATGTGGGATTAACTTGGCAAATGGTAAAAATTAGTGGTTTGTTAAGTGAGACTTTTTCATTCTTTGAATAAGGTTGGGATTGAATTCTTCTTTATGTCACCTGAGAAAAGGGTAGTTGAGCCTATTAGAAATGTAAGTAGGGAATCCAAAAACATTCTAAACTTTCTTTAAGTTTTGCCCTGCCTTTCACTTTTTTACACAACCATTCTGTTTCAGGACAAAATTCATCACACAAGATTCTTTCTTACACAATGCTATTCTCCTTTCTAATTTCTCTTAGTCTCAAAAACTCACT
>CAUYRH010123014.1:0-12022 GCA_963574655.1 Perodicticus potto | reverse complement strand
GTTGTTTGGCAGGTCTGGGTCAACCCGTCAGCTCTGGTGTACATGGCTGGCGCCTTAGCCACTTGAGCTACAGGTGCCAAGCCAACAAGAAGTCTTCCCAGAATCTTATCTTTCATTTCCTATCCTGTCTCCCTCACTCTTCTTCCCCATTTTAGTAAATGGAACCACTAACAGCCACCGCCTCTATTCCCCCCCCCCCACCCCCGTGTCTAATCACCAAGTACTAGTAGTTCTGCCCCTGAAGCACTTCTCTCATTCATTCGTCTCTTTCTTCTTCACCAAATCGACTGCCTTGTATGAAATTAAAGCGCCCAGCCCTCCTACACTGATAAGCCAGGGAGTACTCACAGGCAGGATTCCTCATAAAATTAATTTGAATGGTGTATATGAGTATGTTCACCATAAAACTGGCTTAAAATTTTTGAAAATCATTGTCATAAATTTATTAAAGCATCCATAGAATCCCACTATAAGCAATGTAACTTGGTGTCTTCTCCAAAGTGAAATCACTGTTAAAAGTGTAGAAAATAAACTAAATTAAGTGTAAAATAGTTAAAAGTTGAGGGGAACTTGTATCACAAAATGATTATCATTTTTTAGGTTCCCACTCTCTTAAAATCCTTGGGGCAGATTATGTTTTGGAATTTAGATTTTTTTTTCTTTTTAGAATAAGGTACATACGCCGTATGTTATCTAACATTTCCGGTGGGATCTGGTATTACCATATGTTCATACTAATACTTCTATAGCAAGATATACGAATATTCATACTAAAAGAACAAAAATAGTAACCCTACATTAGTTCAGGTCAGATTTTGCTATCAGCTGCATTTAGCTCAAATTAGATTTTAAAATTCTTTTAAAAGAGTTTAAAATTCTTTTTTTGTTTTAGTTTTTAGAGCTTTTTAGATTTTGGATTTCTGGTTAATTGTACACCTGTAGATGGTTTATAACTCTTCTTTCTAACAATAATTAGGACATCTACACTAGATTTTTTTTTTTAAAGAGCACTCCCAGATGCACTCCTTGGCTTGTGCAAGACAGTTTGTCTCTGTTAAATGCAGCAGAAGGGTGTGTATCCAATGGGACCTAAAAGTGGCCTAGATTCATTAAGAATCAAGGTTTGCTTTTTGTTTTAAAAGGCTATCTGAGAGTTTAATTACTTTACATTTCAACGGGAAGAACATGCTAATTTGAAGTACAAAGTGTTATACTTTACAGTGACTCCAGCTTTGTTTTGTGGCTCCTAGAACTTAATAGCTGGAGGAAATGCTGGAATCTGGTTTGCTCATTTTACAGAGATGCCATTGATCAGTAGAGGGGCCATGCGAGGCAAGAGAGGACCCCACAGTAAGTGCTGTTTATACAACATCACACAGCTGCTTTATCAAAGCTGGTTAATGTAATACCAGGCTATGGAGGAAAGTTGCCATAACAGAAGAAAAGCAGCAGAGTACAAAGCTCCCACTCTCCAAAGGAATGTGGAGTAAGGACCTTACAGCTCACCTGGGGAAAAATATCCCCATGGAATCTCATGATTAGGCAATTTTATAGCAATTTAAAATGTAAAATAATGAAAGAACATAAGTTTAAATGCTATTTGAATAGTTGAAGCAAATCTTACAGATTTCATGGAGAGGCAGTCATAACAGTAGAAAGACATATTTTTGCTTTTTTTTTTCTTGGTATGGATACATAATTGAGAAAGAATTTTACATTAAATGGCGTTAGTAAATACCACCCTTATATGTAAGTATGTGAGGGTAAAACTTTGTAGCCTAAGCTTCCCACATTTAGCTCAGTATTCCTTTTTAGTTAGGTTTCCTCAGCAGTCACTTCTTTTTTTCTCATTACCCTATTTGAGTGCCAGGCAGTATGTCTGCGTGAAAGAAGTTAACATATTAAACACCGTTAAAACACGGCTCGGCACCTGTGGCTCAACAGGCTAAGGCACGAGCCACGTACACCTGAGCTGGCGGGTTCGAATCCAGCCCAGGCCCGCCAAACAACAATCGTGGCTGCAACCAAAAAAAAAAAAAAAAAAACTAAAAACACACACAATGATGTAAGCCTGTAAATACTGATATAGAAAGATGTCTATGAAATAGTATTTTTTATTTTAATTAGGACCTGGGTATATAACTTCTCCACTGCAGCTGTAAAACATTGCTACAAACTTAGTGGCTTAAAATAACACAAAGGTGTTAGAGTTCTGTAGGTTAAAAGTCTGACATGGGTTTTGTGAATAAAATCAAAGGGTCTGCCTAGCTAGACTTTTCTCTGGTGGCTCTGGGAGAGAGTTCTTTCCCTTGCCTTTTTCAGCTTGTGGATTCCACCCATACCCCTTTTCTTTTTGAGGCTAGAGGCTCACTCGGTTGCCCCAGGCTAGGGTGCCATGGCAATAGCTTGGCTTCCAGCAACCTCAAACTCCTGGGTTCCAGCAGTCCTCCTCCCTCAGCCTGTTGAGTACTTTACCCACCTTGATACCCAGCTTAATTTTGTTTTTTTTTTTTTTCTATTTTGTAGCCATGTGGTCTCAATCTTCTGAGCTCAAGCAGTCCACCTGCCTCAGTCTCCCAGAGGGCTGGTATTACTCTTCGTTCCTTGATTGATGGCTGCTTTCTTCTGTTTTCAACTTCAGTGTAGCATCTCTCTGACCCTGCCTCCATCATTGTATCTTTCACTGACCCTCTTTCTGCTTTCTTCTTCTGCTTTTAAGGGTGATTAAGATTATGTTGGGTCCATCTGGATAACCAGGAAAATCTCTCCATCTTAAGAATAGCTGACCATAACCTAACACATTTACAGGTTCTGGGCATTAGGACCTGGATATCTTTGAAATACATGTATTTTATTATTCTTCATTACATTATCCACCCCCTCCCCCCGTGGTAAGACAGAATTGATTTACAGAAAAGAATACAGAAAACACCAAAGCTCCTGGTAGAGGGAGAGATTTCAAGTGGGGAGAGAGATGCTCTCTCCGTTCCTCAGGACCTGGATATCTTTGGAGACCATTATTCTGCCTACCATATACTGCATATTATAGTAAGTAAGAAAAGAAAGTTGTAAAACAGTTTGTAGAGTTTTAATTCCATTTGGGTTTCAAGAAAACGTGGTAGTGATAAATAAGGAGTAAGGTTTACTTAATTTTAAGAACAGTATTCGAATATCTAAATAAAAAAAATCTAAGTAAAAGAGAATAAAGATTAACTACTTCATTCATTTTACCAGAAAATTCTCAACATTTTTGATTGTCATGCATGGGACAAGATGTTTCCATACAGTGAATCGGTTATGTGAAGCTGGGTGTGCTTGTGTACTTCCATGTTCTCCCAGAGGACTTCTCTGGCTTCTGGTTGGAATTTAATCAGGGGCCTTGATGTCCTATAGATAAGCATAGATTAGGTCTGGCTTTAGACTTTCCCTGTACACCAGAAACTATACATTTTGCTAAATTTAATTACTAATCACTCACAAAGCACGTAGCACTTAATAATTGTATTTATTAAATTAATAGCATTTGTTGATTTATTCAGGTACATCTTTTGTTTATACAGCACCCTTCTTCCAACTTAGAATGATTCGAAATCTTTTCAAAATAAGCATAAGGTAGAAAGTAATTTCCTTCAGATATACAGATGGGAAACGGTAAGAATTCACAGGCAACCTGGAGGAAACAGATGGATCCTAGATCACTCCGGCCAGTATGGGCTGTTTCCAGAGCACAGTGACCATGTCATATCCTTTTATAGAAAAACCACAGATTTGCCCCAGTATTTTTATGGCTTTTGTTTTGGTACCTCATGGTATGGGTTTTGGTACCTTTTAAAATGTGAACTTCTGAGTTGAAAGACATTCAGCATTTCTGTCTGCTTGTTTATTTTTCCATCTCTTTTTTGTTAAACATTGAGTTTCAAAACTGATGGGCCATGATATTTGTACCATAATTTTCATGATACTCTTTTCTATTAGATGGTGGATTTTAAAACCGGTAATTTAAAATTCGAACTTATTTTGTTCAGCCTTTTGGATTATAAGGCAGGTTTGTCTTGAATTGAGATTGATTTGGGGGAAAATATTACTAGTTTCAATAAATGGAAAACTTTCTGTTTTAATGATGTAATTCTGTGCATTAGTGAAAAGTGTAAATTGAAACTACTTGAATCTGATACATTACTGAAGAGATTTTTAGGAAATCTTTCTCAGTTGGTATTTAAATCTTTATGTGCTCCAGACAGATCACTTTTTAAAAAGTAATCTTAATGTGTATATAATTTTTGTTTTTTAACACATTGATTTTTTAGGTTGAAATTTTTTCTTTATAATAACAAGCAAACAAAAATCTTTTGCCTGAAAAAGTACGGCATAAGTGTCCGTAGTCTTTTCTTCCTCTGACATTACATTTGACAGTCAACTGGCATTTTTATAAGCTTAGTGGGCAGGCTTGGTCTACATATTTGACTTTAGCAGGCAAGATATGAAATAGTTTAAATAGTTTTACTGCATATTTATTTCCCAGTGAATGTACACTTGTTAGAGGGCTGCTTTATTTATTTGTAAATCTAAGGGATAAAATATTCTTTCACTGCTTTTTGTTTTTACCTTGATTTTTTACCACTTAGGTCTTGATATACTTTTTGCAAAAAGGAAATGATTTGGTAATGGAGCGTGCTCACTGACCGATGGACTCAAAGAAGAGAAGGTAAAACCATTTCTTCCTCCTTGCCTATCTTTCTAGGAAGACACAGCAAACAACTTCACACATGTATAGTTTCTCTTCAGTTTAATTTTCTATTGATGGTTATTAAGTGGGAATAGTGACATTTGTAGTTAATTAAAGAAAGATATTAAAGAGACATGCTTTGTAAGAGGCACTAGATGTCTTCGTTTTATCATTTTAAGGCTCTCACTGCTAATTTTCTCACAAATAATTTTAGGTTTTCAGAAGTAGCCTTACAAATTGTAATCATCTTCCATCCTTAGAAAACCATGGAAGATATTTACAAAGAAGGTTAAATTTGTGGCTGCCTTTTTTTGTAGAACCTTGGTTATGTCCAATTATAATTTAAGGGAATATTATTTAGCAAAAGTAGAGAAATTCCTAGGTAGTCCAAAGAGTTTTTGTGCCTCATTAAAATTTTGTCATCATTGTTCTAGGAAAAAAAAATGAAAAAACATACCTTCGGTGGTACATAGTAAAACTTAATGTGAAAGAAAGTGTATCTTAAGTGCCCTTTTCTTAGAAGGAGGCAGTGAGACTGTGGCCATTATTAGGCAGCTGTGCACTTTGTATTCTTTGAACTAAAGTCATCAGATAGAATTTTTTGGCTGGAACTTAAACAAAGCACAAAGGATTTTACTGGTGTATGTTACGAACTTGACTCTTAGCAATTTAAATAGCAATTATATACAGGGTATTCATGAAGTTCCTGTGCAATTTAAAATTGCACACTATTTTATAGAAACCCTAAATTTATTTATTTTATTTTTATTTTTTATTTTTTTTGCAGTTTTTGGCCAGGGCTGGGTTTGAACCTGCCACATCCGGCATATAGGGCTGTTGCCCCACTCCTTTGAGCCACAGGCGCCGCACTATTTTTTATTTTTTTTAAATTAATTTTTTTTTTTGCAATTTTTGGCTGGGGCTGGGTTTGAACCTGCCACCTCCGGCATATGGGGCCAGCGCCCTACTCCTTTGAGCCACAGGCACCGCCTTGTTTATTTTTTTCAGATAGAGTTTCAAGCTATCACTCTGGGTAGAGTGCCTTGGTGTCACAGCTCACAGCAACCTCAAACTCTTGGGCTTAAGCGATTCTCTGGCTTCAGCCTCCCAAGTAGCTGGAACTACAGGCACCTGCCACAACACCTGGCTATTTTTTTTGTTGCAGTTGTCATTGTTATTTAGCTGGCCCAGGCTGGATTTGAACCCGCCAGCCTGGGTGTATGGCCTGGGTGTATGGCTGGGTGGCTGGCGTTGTAACCACTGTGCTACAGGTGCTGAACCAGACACCCTGTATTTAAACTTAACATAAAATGAAATAAAGATTTCTGTTTCACATATCTTCCTCATCAAATACTTTTTACTGATTAGAAACTAAAATTTTAAAATGAGACTTCAGGTTGGGATGTGTTGTAACTTTTATATTTAAACAAGGAGTATTGGGAAGTTATAATCTTGAAATTTCATGCTACCACATTGTAAAACTTCCAAAAATAGCCCAGGTTTTGTTTGCTGCTTAGATGGAAATCAGTAATTTGTGGGTTTAGATTATCCTCTAGCCTTTAATATAGATAGTTGTTTTGTCTTGGCTCCCCTGTTATAACCACGGTGCACGATAGATGGTAGTTAAACTGTCTGACCCAGTTATCTCATGTAAAAGCTACAATCTCATGACGAAAGAAATTAAACTATTTTTCTTGATGTTTGTAGCTCAACAGAGGCAGAAGGATCCAAAGAAAGAGGCCTGGTTCATGTCTGGCAGGCAGGATCCTTTCCCATAACACCAGAGAGATTGCCCGGCTGGGGAGGAAAGACCGTTCTGCAAGCAGCCCTAGGAGTGAAACATGGACTTCTTCTGACTGAAGGTATTGAAAAGAGTGGCTTAGTAAATACTGACTCAGATGCTAATAAATGCCTGAGTATATAAGCTCAGGTAAGGGAGTAACTGGATACTGGGGTTATTTATGAACTCTTTTTGTTTTCATAATATGAAATAAGATTAGTTCTTAAATTTAAAATATACTGGCTTGGTACTTGTAGCACAGGGGTTACAGTGCCGGCCACATACACCCAGGCTGGAAGGTTTGAACCCAGCCTGGGCCAGCTAAACAACAATGACAACTGCAACAAAAAATAACTGGGCGTCGTGGCGGGCGCCTGTAGTTCCAGCTACTTAGGTAGGGAGGCTGAGGCAAGAGAATCACTTAAGCCCAAAAGTTTGAGATTGCTGTGAACTGTGATGCCACAGCATTCTACCGAGGGTGATAGTGAGACTCTGTCTCAAAAAAAAAAACATTAGAATATACCATTATCTAGAATAAAAGAATTAAAATAGTTTTTGAATTTTATAGTAATAAATTCATGAAAAGTAAACCTTTAAAAAATTTACCTTTTCATTGACTCTTTCCCTATAGCTATTGTTTATTAAATATATCAGAATAATAATAATAGGTAATGTTTACTCAACAGTTGTCTGCCAGACACTATACTGAGTACTTTCCCCATGTTATCTCACTGAATCTTCACCACTACTTTGCGAGGTAGTTACCATTACTATTCACAGATAAGGAAACTGAAAGTCAAGCAGGTTAAAGAATTTTCTTTCCTAAGCACATGCAGCTGTTAAACTGTCAGAGTCAGAATCGGAACTCAGATTGTCAGATTTTAAAGCCTGCTCTGTAAGCCACTTGGCTGTACTGGTTTAGTACAGTTTTTCTCAGGCAGAAATAGCAGCTCACAAGACCATATTATAAAATCTATGAATCTGTAACAGAAACATGCAGGATAAATTATACAGAGATTTGCCTTTAATCTTGATGGCAGTTTATTGACTCAGTCATGGCAAATTTGAGTCAGCAAGGATTGCCTTTGACTTTACTAATTTATGATCATCTGCTCTGTAAGCCTTTGTTAAGTAATATGTTAATTTGTGATTTGTAATAAGTAATTTGTTAAATAATGCTTTCGTGTTTTCCTTCTAGGAACTAAGGGAATACAGATTCTAGGAAAGAAAGTTGAAATTTGGCCTTGCTGGTTTTACCCATAAACACGGTTTCTTTCTAATTTCTCTATTTCTTTTGTTATGATATATATTACTCTATTATTCCAGATTTCAGACAGAGTCTTTTTTTTTTTTTTGAGGCAGAGTCTCACTATGTCACCCTTGGTAGAATGCTGTGGTGTCACAGCTCAGAGCAACTTCAAACTCTTAGGCTCAAGCGATTCTCTTGCCTCAGCCTCCCAAGTATCTGGGACTACAGGGGCCCACCACAATGCCTGGCTATTTTCTTGTTGCAGTTGTCATTGTTGTTTAGCTGGCCCAGGCTGGGTTTGAACCCACCAGCCTGGGTGTATGTGGCCGGTGCCCTACCCACTGAGCTATGGGAGCCATCAGAAAGAGTCTTACTTTTAAAATGTGAGCTGTACAGGGTGGCCATAAAGTTCGTGTGGAATTTTAAATTGCCCTAGGAGTTCTCAATCATATATAAATGTAATTCTGTTATTATTATTGTTTTTAATAAGATACCTGGATTGTCTTCATTAAGCTACTTAAAACCTTTCAAGAATATGTTATCTTTAAAGTCTAGAATCATAGTCCCAAGGCTGGGACAACTGAGGGAAAACTTTTCAGAATATATGCATAGCTTATTATTGCTTATGGTTAAGCAGTGTCCTGATGTTAAGTTTTAAAGTTACAGAAAAATCTCATCTCAGACAAGTATGTACTTTGAAATGACACACAGATCTCCTGTGCTATCTTTTTGAGGTGAAATAGTACTGACTGAATGCTAGAAATTTCTTTTTTTTTTTTTTTTCAGTTCGGCCGGGGGCTGGGTTTGAACCCACCACCCTCTGTATATGGGGCCAGCGCCCTACTCGCTGAGCCACAGGCGCTGCCCGAATGCTAGAAATTTCCAAGCTTCTTTGTCACTACCAAATTTGACCATTAGCTTATAATTCAATGAGGATACTTGATTGATTCCCTATTTTTAATGTGCTTCAGGTTAAAAAAAAAGGTGGGAGTGTCCATTTCCTTGTATTTGTGCTAATAGAATAATGTCAACCAAAAGAGTTAATGTGGCCAGGTACGGTGGTTTACACCTCTAATCCCAGCACTTTGGGAAGCAAAGGCGGGAAGATCAATTGAGGCCAGGAATTCAAGGCAACGCTGAACCAAAAGACCTTTTCTCTACTAAAAATAGAAAAAACTAGCTGGGCATGGTGACATTCACCTATAGTCCTGGCGGCTCAGGGGACTGAGGCAGGAGGATTGCTTGAACCCAGGAATTCAAGGTTGCAGTCAGCTACGATCATGCCATTGTACTCTAGCCAGGGCGAAAGAATGAGACTCTTTCTCAAAAACAACCGACCAAACAAACAACAAACAAAAAAGCATTTCAAAACCTATAGCCAAGTTTTTGTTCCATTTGAATTTTTAGCCAGCATTAATTATGTGCACATGTTCCCAAACTCCCCAGTGCTATAGTGAAGTTCAGAGTTGGTAGCATACCTGGACATAAATAAGTTATCATTATTTGTGTATCCAACTCATTGTTGCCTTTCATTTAATTCTAACGCTAGACAGTCATTCTGATATCTTTGTTTGTGTTGGCTTTGTTTGTTTTGTTATGATGACTTGCTTGTAAACAAATACCACGTCAGAAAGGCTATTTAGTGTTTAGTACATAATATACATCACAAATTCAAAAATCTGAAATCTGAAGTGCTCCAAAAATTCAAAATTTTCTGAGTGGCAGCATGACGCATAAAGGGAATGCTCATTGGGTCATCCAAATTTGTGATTTTCAGATTTGGGATACTCAACTAGTATGTATAATGGAAATATTCCAAAATATGAAAAAAATCCCAAATCCAAAGCACCTGTGGTCCTAAGCATTTGGGATAAACCACACTCAGCCTGTGGATTATATGTAACATTTAAAAATTATACATAGTATATTGGGCGGTGCCCGTAGCTCAGTAGGTAGGGCGCCGACCACATACACTGAGGCTGGCGGGTTCAAACCTGGCCCAGGCCAGCTAAAACAACAATGACAACCACCACCACCACAACAATAAAATAGCTGGCGTTGTGGTGGGCTTCTGTAGTTCCAGCTACTTGGGAGGCAAGAGAATCACTTGAGCCCAGGAGTTTGAGGTTGCTGTGAGCTGTGACGCCATAGGCACTCTACACAAGGCGAAAGCTTGAGACTCTGTCTCAAAAAAATAGCTGGGCACTGTGGCAGGTGCCTGTAGTCCCAGCTACTTGGAAGACTGAGGCAAGAGAATCGCTTAAGCCCACGAGTTTGAGGTTGCTGTGAACTGTGACGCCATGGCACCCTACCAAGGGCAACATAGTGAGACTCTGTCTCAAAAAAACAAAAAATGAAAATTATACATAATATAATACAGAACATGAAGACAACCATGTCTTGTTAACAATTGGTGCTTTCTGTACAACTTAGAGGCAAAAAGCTAATTTTTTAGTTTTGGCCAAAATGAGTTTCTAATATTTTTGTTCCATTGCATAATTTCCTGCTGCTCTGACTTGTTTAGTAATAGTGAATGTTCTAGAGATCAGTGAATGTGTGTTTTATCTTCCACTTCTTTTGTCTTGACGTGATTGTTATTTTGTCCTCAAATACTTGGAATCGGCTTCTGTTACTCTCTGTGGTGATGGCCATTGGTAGTGGCCTGGAGTTTGTAGGAAGAGGCTGAAGGAAAGGAGTAGCCTCCTGCAAATTGTAGAAATTCTCCCCATCATGCAATGTTAATATGTATTATTTATGAAAAGATGAATGAATGTAAAATACCATATACTTCAACCAAATCTCTATAACTGTGTTTTTAAAAATTAAAAAAGAAATCCTGTTTTGTTAAATGTATAAGGGACAAAAGTTTGCTAATAAAATTTCTAGTTAGTTTACTAACACTTTCCTTTTTTTTTTTTCCAACCTTTAGATGGTGAGGTCTACAGCTTTGGGACCCTTCCCTGGAGATGTGAACCAGCAGAGATTTGTCCAAGTAGCCCTGTTCTAGAAAATGCCCTCGTTGGGCAATATGTTGTTACTGTGGCAACAGGAAGCTTCCACAATGGAGCAGTGACAGAAAGTGGGGTAGTGTACATGTGGGGGGAGAATTCTGCTGGCCAGTGTGCTGTAGCTAACCAGCAATATGTGCCAGAACCAAATCCTGTCAGCATTTCTGATTCTGAGACCAGTCCTTTGCTATCAGTCAGGATTTTGCAGTTGGCCTGTGGTGAGGAGCACACTTTGGCGTTGTCGATCAGCAGAGAGATTTGGGCATGGGGTACTGGTTGTCAGTTGGGTCTCATCACCACCACCTTCCCAGTGACAAAGCCACAAAAGATAGAACATCTCGCTGGGCGAGTGGTGCTCCAAGTTGCCTGTGGTGCTTTCCACAGCTTAGCACTTGTACAATGCCTCCCTTCTCAGGATTTGAAGCCAGTCCCAGAAAGATGCAACCAGTGCAGCCAGCTCTTAATCACCATGACTGACAAAGAAGACCATGTGATTATATCAGACAGCCATTGTTGCCCATTAGGTGTGACACTGTCAGAATCCCAGGCAGAAAGCCATGCCAGCGCTGCCATCAGCCCCTCACCTGACACCCTTGGGGACCAGGGAGCAGTATTTGAGAACGCTCCTGCAGCAAATGACGTGCCTGTCGCTACTGAACTGAATGGGGGAAGTGTTCAGGCCACCAGTGGCGATGCCATTTCTTCCCAACAGAACATCATTGGAACAACTGAAATTTCTTCTACCAGAAACACACCATCATCCCCTGACACCCAGGCAGTAAATGAGCACTTGCAGAAATTGTCAGATCATTCAATAAAGGAGGACTTAGAGAACAGTGAAAAGCCAGCAGCACCTCAGGTACCTGCTAAATTTTATAACATAAATGTGTTTCTGGCATTGAACCCTATCAGCTGTTCTTTAGAAACTTTAAATTGTTTAAGGCTTGGTAGTACTTTTTATTTTTTGAGTTTGACTACAATTCTGTTTTATAAGGTAATCCTAGATAAGGAAAGAACCTGAATTAATCAGAATCACATTTTATGTTCACGTTCTGGCCCTTCATCATGTTGAAAAATGTCATGCTTGGCTCGGCGCCTGTGGCTCAATGGGCTAAGATGCCAGCCACGTACACCTGAGCTGGTGGGTTCGAATCCAGCCCGGGCCCACCAAACAACAATGACGGCTGCAACCAAAAAATGGCCGGGCGTTGTGGTGGGCGCCTGTAGTCCCAGCTACTTGGGAGGCGGAGGCAGGAGAC